>CAKNYM010050884.1:69618-87350 GCA_932195095.1 Andricus curvator
GAAACAGAAAAAAACCTGAAACAGAAAAAACCTGAAACAGAAAAAAACCTGAAACAAAAAAAAACCTGAAACAGAAAAAACCTGAAACAGAAACAGCCTGAAACAGAAGAAAAAACCTGAAACAGAAAAAAAACCTTTAACAAAATAACTGAATTAGAAGAACACAATTGTCTAATGTATATAGATTATATAATGAAATTCATACGCATGAACATATTATTTATCTTTTTATTTACATATAAAATGAAAATCTTGCTGTTTTTATCATAAAATGACAGATTTTTTATAAAATATGACGATGATGTATGCAGTAGGGCGAATGGCGATGACAACGTCTAGGATGACGGTGATCACGTTGTTGACCTCTCACTTCAGCTGGTGGTGGTGGTGTTGATGATGGTGGTGTTGGTGGTGGTGAGTCTGAAACCTGCTGCAGCGAATATGAGGACGATGGTTGTGGCGGTGACCCCTGTGGCAATGGGACTGGCGATGGTGTTGAATGCCACTCAAACTCTGAGAAGTGTATTGGTGATGATGCGTTGAAATCTATCACCAGCTCCTCCGATGAAGATGAGCATGATGAAGGAGATGATGAAATTAGTAGATTCCATCGAGCCATCTGTAATCAATATATTTAATTAGTTTTCTATAACAACAAGTAGTAACTATTTATGGATAAAATGTCAGAACTCATCTCATTTGAATCATAACCAACGATTTCTCTCATGATATCTTCTACTTCCTGGTCAAAGAGATGGTCGGGTGGAGAAGCAGGAGGACTATCCTTTGACTCAGCCATCTTCTTCTCTCTCGAACCGCTGCTGCTACTGCTACTGCTACTGCTGCTGCTGCTGCTACTGCTGCTGCTGCTACTGCTGCTGCTGCTACCGCTGCTGATGCTGCTGCTAGCTACCTGAAACAAATGATGCCAGTCGACTGTGCTAGCGCGCTTTATATCCTCGGATCCCCACTCACTCATCTCTATCCCACTCCCGACTCTGCTTGGTCGCGGGAAATCCCAGCGCAGTTTTATATATAAGGTAGACGCATGCCACTTGTAGAAACAGAGGAATGCACGTGGACGTCGAGGGAATACCAGCGCGCGCAGGACGCACTGGGGGCGACACACAGTATGTCGGTAAGGTACGGGCAGACTGAGAATCAATTCAACGGCCGATAAACCCATTACCGACTGTTGATACATTGATATTAGTGCTGGCAGAAGGTACTGAGTGACGTCATCAGTTATTTACAGCGATTAGTAAGGTAGGCTCCTGATATAGCGAATGCCGCTCCATCTGTGGCTAGAGATGTGCATTATCGACGGTCCCTGTTTTACCGACCTATGGTAAAATGATAAAAAAAATTACCGACCTCCCTGTTTTACCGACCGATGGTAACATAGCTATCTACCTTACCGACCGATGGTAAAATGAGAATATAAAAAGTTACCGACCTCCCTGTTTTACCCACTGATGGTAACATAACTCCCTACCTTACCGACCGATGGTAAAATATTAATATGAAAAGTTGCCGACCTCCCTGTTTTACCGACTGATGGTAACATAGCTCCCTACGTTACCGGCCGATTGTAAAATGATAATATAAAAAATTACCGACTTACCTGTTTTACCGGCTGATGGTAATAAACTGTTTTACCGATCAATGGTCACTTAGCACAGAACAGAACCTTATAATGTTAACTTAGCAGGAATCACCGTTACCAATCTCACTGTTTTACCGACTGCAGGTAACTTAGCACGGATCTGAACCCTTCCTTGGTCGGTGGCGCCATCTGTTGGTGTCGGTAACTAGCGACGGTGGCGCCATCTGTTGGATTCGGTAACTTAGCACGGAACGGAACCCTCCCTTGGTCGGTGGCGCCATCTGTTAGTGTCGGTAACTTGCGACGGTGGCGCCATCTGTTGGAGTCGGTAACTTAGCACGGAACAGAACCAACCCTTAGTCGGTGGCGCCATCTGTTGGTGTCGATAACTTGCGACGGTGGCGCCATCTCTCGGTGACTGATCTCGCACCGGCATAGCCCTACTACTAATAAGAGAAATATGTTTTCAAATGAAATTGTCAAACGGCTCGTTAGAGACAGGTATATGACAATTAAAAAAATACGGAGAAAAAAGAAACAGACATCCAAGCCAACTCTAACTCATTTCTTTATTATTCATCCGTCTTTTTTATACTGCCAGGGTGTCATGTTTCGAGGCCTTTCAGGCGTCCGCTTCAGGAAAATTTTAATAGGAAAATAATAGCGAATATTTATATGTTATGCTAATATTAATCAAAAATGAGAATTGAATTTGAAGTTAATTATTAACGAATTATTAACACCATTTACATTTTTATCTTTAATAAATCTGAGAATTGATTGTATCTCAATAGAAAAAAATTGAATTAAATTTTAAATTTTAATTACTATCTCAATCAAAAAATCTTGAGAGTTCATTCGACAGTTAATCAGTTTGAAATATCTGATGAAATCAAATTCAAGAAAACTTCAATTTCAATCTATGATAAAAAAAAAATTTTAAATTTGTCTTCCTCCTATTAAAATTTCCCTGAAGAGGACGCCTAAAAGGCCTCGAAACTTTTTGGACCCTGGTAGTATAAAAAAGACTGATAAATAATAAAGAAATGAGAGAGAGGTGGCTTGGATGTCTGTTTCTTTTTTCTCCGTCTTTTTTCAATTGTCATATATCTGTCTCTAATGAGACCCGCCGGGTTTTTGTCAAATGTCCATTCTTCAATAATCATAAAAAAATGTATCATATATATGTTCCAAAAACGACTTAGATACTTTTTTTCTCCCCTTTTCAGATAGTTGAAAAAAATCTTTCGGATTGTATGATTTATTAGAAAGATACGGAAATATACGCTAAAGTAAAGGAATTTCCTTCTTCTTTTAAAATCAAATACAAATTTAGTCATTTTTATCTGAAGAACATAGAACATAACATATGATCGTTGCGAAGCGCGATGACCAAATCGCGCGCCGTTAGCGCGCTCAAATTTTTGGGTTTCTATTATACGATGAACAGAAACGAGCGTGGAGCGCGAGGTTTACATGATTTTTAAACCAAATATCGAGCGCGAAGCGCGAGTGTCTTGATGAGAATGTGTTCCTTAAGGTCGATAGAACCTTAAGTAAATTAGTTCTTCTTTTTATGTAAAACTGACATAATTAAACCTACAGCAGGTCATAACGATGAAGCTTACTAAGAGAGTATTAGCCCGCTGGGCCACCTACATTTTTAGGACTACACTACTGGCGTTAACGTTACCGTGTTAGCGGCGGCTAGATTAAATGGGAATTTAGTTTTAAAGGTACCATCGCAACGTACAGAGAAGCCTCCGGTTGAGCACCACAACGCCTCGTCTAGCTTCGAGCTAGAGTTTGTTCAAGGCAGAGCACAAAACAATAGAAAAGGTTAGCCAGGCCGTCAGGTATCCGATAGTACCCTCACATGCGTTTAAGCCGAATGATTTTCTAGAGTATTTGTTTTTTGAAAACAAGTTTTTTGAGTTCTTTCAAATATTGAACAGAGACATTAAGCCATAGACCTTGTGTCGTTCCCTAGCGTTCGGCTCTTTTGCCGGTCTCAAATGTTCGATTCTTGGCCAACCAAAAATATAATCCTTTCTATTTTCTATTTCTTTCTATTTCTTTTACATTCTTCAATTTTTTGATTCCTTAATACCCTTCCGTTGAATATTGCGAAGTCGATTAAAAGGAATAGGTTTCTTTTTCTTTTTATTATACTTTCAATTCAAAACTTTTGTTCTGAAAATTCTTCATTTACCATTTAAACTCTTTATAACTTAGCCATTCGTGTTTTGAAAATCCCGCCGCGTAAGGCTTGAGATTTGTTAGTTACGTTGCACATCAAACATGTATTTCATTATTTTCTCTCGTCCCTTTTTCGCGCATCCTACAATGATTTATATATTTTAATGCCAATTGTGTTCCAAAATGATCAAAAAATGTATTTCATTACTTTCAATTAGTTATTTCTTCATATTTTGAGTTTTACCGCCTTTACCCATTTACAACACATGACTGGTAAATGACGGGTAAATGAAGGTCAAAACACGGTCAGTCCCATCTCTACTCCAATCATTAATCTATCTTTCGTTAACTTTCTCACACCATACACATTATCGAGTTCTCCACTTCTTTCACCTAATAATATGAGATACTTCCCGAGTAAAAATCGTAAGTATCGGAGTGATCAATCATTGACTTTCTAAAGTACTAGAGCCTCATACGTGCGCTCCGCGCGCGAACAATTTATTTACATGTAATTATTTTATTTGGAAATGAAGTTCAATAAAATACCATGAAATTAATTTTTACTTCAATAATTTTCATCTGTACACGGCTTCGCATGGATACCCTCTCACGATGCAGAATCAATAATTGTGCAACTCTAAACATTTTCGTGCAACTTTTGAAAAAAAAAACCTATAGAATGTCGTCGCGTACAAATTTTCATAGAAATACACAGTAAATGATCTCGACTGGAGAAGAGTGCAGATGTCAAGCCTATTTGAGCGCGCATAGCACTCGGATGGATGGCGATCTGCGACGTATGCGACCGAGTTGTGTATTCGCTGCGTTTTAACCTCGGTTTTAACTAATGTCGACCAGAAGGTTTGGTTTGATGCGCTAAACTAATTGACCCTAGTCGTTGAAAAATGACCAAGTTTTTGATTTCTTTATGAAAATTGTTTAAATAATTAATAATTCTTGGCAATTTGCAAAACATCATATAAAAAAAGTTATCGGAATGATATTTTTGTTTAATTACATTAAAAAATTCAGCCTATTCGTTGAAAATAGCCAAAATATGAATTTGTGAAGCAACCTAGAAAAAGAGTCTTCGGAAAGACATACTTAGTTGACTCCGTAAAAAAATTGTGCCTATTTCTTAAAAAATAGCCAAGCTCTGGATATGTTGATAAAAACTGTCTAAATAATTAATAATTATTGTAAATTTTCAAAGCATCATACACAGGAAAGAGTTATTTGAAAAATATTTTTTATTGATTCCGTAAAAAAATTGAGCCTATTCGTTGAAAAATGGTCAAACTCCTAATTTGTTTATCAACATTGTTCAGATAATAATTAATTCTTTGAAATTTGCAGAACATTATATAAAAAACTCATCGGAAAGATATTCTCACCTAATGCTGTAAACAATTTAGCCTATTCGTTGAAAAATAGCCAAACTCTTAATTTTTTAATCGAAATTGTTTAAATAATTAATATTATTGTAAATTTATGACCACGCTGAAAAACCAGTTCTCGTCAGATCACTGAAGTTAAGCAGCGTTGGGCGCGGTTAGCACTTGGATGGGTGACCATTCGAGAAAACTGAGTGCTGTTGGCACATCGTGGGTGTGGTGAGCCCACACTTGTAGTTATTTACTACAAGTTATCAACCTTGAAACACTACAAGAATCGGGTAGTGTCACGCCTACCCCGAAAGGGAAATGGCTTAATGGTATATTATGAAGCCAAATAGAAAAAAGTAATCAGAAAGATATTTTTAGGCCCCTCTGTAAACAAATTGTGCCTATTTCTTGAAAAATACCCAAACTCTGAATATGTTTATGAAAACTGTTGAAATAATTAATAATTATTATAAATGTGCAAAGTATCGTAGAAAATAGTTATTGGAAATACATTCTTGCTTGATTCTGGAAACAAATTGGGCCTATTCTTTCAGAAATAGCGAAACTCTTAATTTGTTAATGAAAATTGTTCAAGTAATTAATAAATCTTGCAAATTTGCAGAACAATATAGAAAAAAGTCATCTGAAATATATTCTTATTTAATTCTGTTAAAATTGAGCCTACTCCTTGAAAAATAGACAAACTCTGAATATGTTTATAAAAATTGTTTGAATAAATAATAATTATTGTAAATTTGCAAAGTAGCGTAGCAAAGAGTTATTGGAAATACATTCTTGGCGATCCTGTAAACAAACTGAGCCCATTCATTGAAAAATGGCCGAACTCTTAATTTGTTGAAATAATTAATAATTATTGTAAAGCAAAGCATCATAGAAAAAGTCATCGGAAAGATATTCTTAGTTATTTCTGCAAAAAAATTGAGCCTATTCGTTGAAAAATAGCCAAATTCTAAATTTGGTATGAGAATTGTTTAAATTTTTAATAATTATTGTAAATTTACAAAGCAACATATAAAAGAGTCATCAGAAAGATATTATTAGTTGACTCCGTAAACAAATTGTGCCTATTCTTTGAAAAATAGCCAAACTCTGAATATGTTTATGAAAATTGTTGAAATAAATAATTAATAATTATTTTATATTTGCAAAGTATCGTAGAAAATAGTTAGTTAATTCCTTAAAAAAATTTAGCCTATTTTTTTAAAAATAACCAAAACTCTATTCGTGAAAAAATGGCCAAACTCTGAATTTGTTTATGAAAATTGTGCAAATAATTAATAATTCTTCGGAATATACCAATCATAGAAAAAAGTCACCGGAAAGATATTCTTAGTTGACTCCGTTTTCTTTAAAAATAAATGGGCCAAGGGTAAACACATTTTTTAAATTTTCTAAACTTCTTTAAATTCCAAAAATAATTCAAAATTTAATGTTTTCTAATAAAAATAGCACAGATGAATTCATATTTTCGATTGTTTAAGATTGCAATAATAGTTACAAGTAGGAGGAAGTTATATTCTTTGAAAATGTAACTGAAAGTTAAATTAAATAAAATTATAAACATTCATAATTTTTTATTGTTAGCTAAAATTATAAGGATGTAATCGTCTTTGAAAATGTAAATGAAAGTAAAATAAAATAAATTAATTAATGAAAAGAAAAGTTTGTGATTCTTGTACATTTGCAAAGTATAATGTCAAACAGTCACCGAAAAAGCATTCTTAGTTGATTCCGTTAATAAAAATTAAGCCTTTTCGTTGAAAAATAACCAAACTCTGAATTTCCTTACAAAAATTGTTTAAATGAATAAATCATAATTCTTTGGAATTTGTAAAGTACTATAGAAAAGAGTGTTCGTAAATATATTCGCAGTTAAATCTGTAAAAAAATTGAGCCTATTCATTGAAAAACAAAATTTATTATAAACAAAATCTTAGTTTTAAATAAATAATTCTAGGGAATTTGCAAAACCACAAGAAAAAACTCATCCAAAAGACATTCTTAGTTGATTCCGTGAACAAATTAAGCCTATTGGTTGAAAAATAGAAAACTTTGAATTTCCTTACAAATTATTGGGAATGTGCAAAGCAACATAGAAAAGAGTCGTCGCAAAGATATTCTCAGTTAATTTTTTTAAGAAATTGAGCCTATTTGTTGAAAAATAGAGAAACTATCAATTTGTTTATAAAAATTGTTTAAATAATAACTCTTTGGAATTTTCAAAGCACCATAGAAAAGAGTAATCACGAAGAAATTCTTAGTTAATTTTTTTTAATTGAGCCTATTCGTTGGAAAATAGACAAACGCTGGATTTGTTTAAAAAAATTGTTTAAATAATTGATGATGCACTCTGAATTTGTTTATAAAAATTGTTTGAATAATGAATAATGCTTCCAAATTTGCTAAGTTTCATATCAGTCACCGTAAAAGCATTCTTAGTTTATTCCGTTAAACAAAATTAAGCCTGTTCGTTAATAAATAACCACACTGTGATTTTTTTTAATTGCTAATATAGCATCTTTATTCAAGTAACAGTAATAAAACTTTTATTTCTCGCACATTCCATACCAAAACACTGGATTTCAATGAGCTAAACATTCCCAATCCCGAAAAGAACTTTTGTTCAATAATTCGTTTATAACGTAATAAATAATTTTTTTAATCATTCTTAACTACTGGAAATTATTTACAGATAGTTTCAGCACAGATATAAAACCTTTTCTGATAAATCTGAAAATAAAAAAAAATGGTACTTCTGAAAAGTTAAAGAAAAATGTAAAGTTGGTTTTTAAATGAAAAATGAGCAAAATTTATTATCAAAAATCCAAACACAAATTTTCCAACATGTTAAAAGCTTTAATTAAAAAATAAACTGTACTCAAAATTTGGAAATTTTCAAACATTTTGAAATGTAAATCAACTATGACTAAAACGTTAAATCAAAAATGAATTTTTCAAAATACGAATAACATATTTAAAATGTTAATCAAAAGCCTTCTTTAAGCAGAAAATTAGCAACACAATATTAACAAGTCAATCTGTGCAAAAATTTATTTTTGAAACAAAAAGGCTAAGAAACATTGTGAATTCAAAAATCAGTTGTTTTGAAAAAAACAGATTCAAAAAGTTCAATATATGCAAAAAGAATTGCATAGAAAGGCCTCAAAATATGTTTCCAAACAACTTTGTAATCGGCTCATTAGAGACAAGTATATAAAAAGAGGAAAAAAGAGGGAGAGAATTAGGAAAGAGACAACCAAGCCATCCTCACTCTCTTATCCTTTCTCTTTCTCCGTCTTTTTTATACTACTTTTGGGACCAACATGTTTCGAGATCACTTTAGATCTCCTCATCAGGGTATAATTTTATAGGATACTACGGACAATTATTTCTATCATATGCTTTATATTAGTAATGTATGTGTATATGAGACTGAAGTTTCTTATCGTACTGTTATTTACATTAGTTTTCATTTTTTATTTATGGATGGATGTTTATACTTTAATTTTCGGTTTAAGTGTCAATCCTTAATATTTCGGAAATATTTCATGCACTTTAATACTTGTTTTAAATTGTAATGAACAGAAAATTAAAATACAATAATTTCCAATGTTTCCTATAAAAATTCAATAAAATTATCAAAGGCTTTGTTATATCTCGAAATGTCTATATTTAAATTGATTTAATTATTGCCTTCTCTCTTTATGTATAACATCTCCATGAATTAACTTTTTGTTTGCCCCAAAATCTGTAAATTTCCGCGAAATCTATGGTGATATGTTAAAAATTTCTAAGAAACTTTAGTTTCACATCAAGTGAAAACCAGAAAGTAGAAAAAAGACTTATCCTTCTGCTGTTATTTCCTATATTTCATTGTTAAATGGAAAAATGTATTCCGTTATAAATCTTATATGAAATTCATCACCACAACACCAATTTTGATTGTCATAATCACCATAAAAATGTTAATGGATAGTACAAATTTTCCAAAGATATTTTTTATAAAATTTGAAAAAAATGGTTGATTTTGAATTAATCCATATTCCAAAATTCAAATTCGTCTAGTTAAATGAAATTTTGTTTGAAAATTCAGAAAAGTTTATTCAAATTTAGTTATTTTTTCATTTAGTGCAATTTTAAAGTTACACTTTAACTTCACTTTACAATCTAACTGAATTTTCGGTAATTTTTTATTTTGCACAGACTTTTTCTTAAAAAAAGAAAAATGTTTGTTATTTTGATTCTTCAAGATTTTGTCTAGAGCGACTGAACCGTACCGGGTCACCCTGAGTACTGAATTCATTTTTTTTTAAAAGGAAAATAAATAGACGGACGAAAACTCCCTTTGAAATTGACAGATTTTTTGGTTGTACGCATTTTCCAAGAACTCAAGTATACAGTGTCCTTCCTATACACGAGACAGTCAACGATCGTGAAAACCACATTTTGGAGAAATTCTTTATAACCTGAACTTCAAAATATTTTCCCAATTTTGAAAAAGCAATTAACCCAGTGCCACAGTACTCAATAAATCAATCAATTGAAGTGTTTCCATCTAAAAGTCGCGTTTGCATTTTTGTAATTTTTTAGATTTTTTCTGAAAATTTTATTAAAGATTTCTGAAATATCAAGGATACTTTATACAACACCAAAAATTTGTTATACTCGGTGAAGCTCAATGAAGAGTTGACTCATAGAATTTTCATGTTAATCAATAAAATAAAGTTTCTTATTAATTATGATCTTATTTGTAACAATAACTTAAAATTAAAAGATATTGATGAAAATTTTTTTGTTTAAAGTTCTATTCTTTAAGAACAAATAAGATTTTGAATTTTAATTATTTTTTAATTAATCAAAAGCCTAATATCGACGTATTTTTGTATACACCAGTATACGTATTCAATGAAACTTGTTAAAGTATTCTATTGAATCTTCCTTAGACAACCATTATTGCAGGTGTTAAGGGTTTCATGCTTTCATTTATCGAAAGTTTCTGATTTGAATAAGTAATACATGAACATCCCTCTGGCAACCTTACTTTTGGTAAGTTCCAGGATGTCATAATATCACTTTTTATTTTTAATTGTTTTTAATCCTAAGAAATTAAATTTTCATTAAACTTTTGTAAGTGCACAAAATTACACAACAGAAGCTTGTTAGGTGAAAAAATATCTCCTTATAAATTAAATTTTATTTTATAATAATCGGACTCGGAAAGGACAAAGGTGATAGGAAAAAACGATCACTGTGCCTGGATCAAAAATTTGAGAGTTGACAAAGAAACCGATTCTCTGAGGACGGCAATTAAATCCGAACTCAAGAGAAACAATATCTATAGGTCTATGGCTTAATGTATCTGTTTTTAAATTTTTTAAGAAGAAAATTAGAAACACAGTATTAACAAGTCAATCTGTGCAATAACTTATTTTTGAAACAAAAAGGCTAAGAAACATTGTGAATCCAAAAATCAGTTGTTTTGAAAAAACACATACAAAAAGTTCAATATATGCAAAAAGAATTGCATAGAAAGGCCTCAAAATATGTTTCCAAACAACTTTGTAATTGATTGATTTATTGAGTACTGTGGCACTGGGTTAATTGCTTTTTCAAAATTGGGAAAATATTTTGAAGTTCAGGTTATAAAGAATTTCTCCAACATGTGGTTTTTACGATCGTTGACTGTCTCGTGTATAGGAAGGACACTGTACTTGAGTTCTTGGAAAATGCGTACAACCAAAAAATCTGTCAATTTCAATGGGAGTTTTCGTTCGTCTATTTCTTTTCCTTTTTTTAAAAAATGAATTCAGTACTCAGGGCAACTCAGGGTGACCCGGTACGGTTCAGTCGCTCTAGACGAAATCTTGAAGAATCAAAATAACAAATTTTTTTTTTAAGACAAAGTCTAAATGAAAAAATAAATAAATTTGCATAAACTTTTCTGAATTTTCAAACAAAATTCCATTTAATTCGACGAATTTGAATTTCGGAATATCGATTAATTCAAAATCAACAACTTTTTTCAAATTTTATAAAAAATATCTTTGGAAAATTTTTATTATCTATTAACATTTTTATGGTGATTATGCCAATCAAAATTGGTGTTGTGCTGATGGATTTCATATAAGATTTATAATGGAATAAATTTTTCCATTTCACAATGAAATAAAGGAAATAACAGCAGAAGGATAAGTCTCTTTTCTACTTTATGGTTTTTACTTGATGTGAAACTGAAGTTTCTTAGAAATTTTTAACATATCATCATAGATTTCCCGGAAATTGACAGATTGTGGGGCAAATAAAATGTTAATTCATGGAGATGTTATACATAAAGAGAGAAGGCAATAATTAAATCAATTTAAATATAAACATTTCGAGATATAACAAAGCCTTTGATAATTTTATTGAATTTTTATAGGAAACATTGGAAATTATTGTATTTTAATTTTCTGTTCATTACACATTAAAACAAGTATTAAAGTGCATGAAATATTTCCGAACGATTAAGGATTGACACTTAAACCGAAAATTAAAGTATAAAAATCCATCCATAAATAAAAAATAAAAAATAATGTAAATAACAGTACGATAAGAAACTTCAGTCTCATATATACATACATTACTAATATAAAGCATATGATAGAAATAATTGTCCGTAGTATCCTATAAAATTATACCCTGATGAGATCTAAAGTGATCTCTAAATATGTTGGTCCCAAAAGTAGTATAAAAAAGACGGAGAAAGAGAAAGGATAAGAGAGTGAGGATGGCTTGGTTGTCTCTTTCCTAATTCTCTCCCTCTTTTTTCCTCTTGTTATATTCTTGTCTCTAATGAGCCGATTACAAAGTTGTTTGGAAACATATTTTGAGGCCTTTCTATGCAATTCTTTTTGCATATATTGAACTTTTTGAATGTGTTTTTTCAAAACAACTGATTTTTGGATTCACAATGTTTCTTAGCCTTTTTGTTTCAATAATAAATTTTTGCACAGATTGACTTGTTAATATTGTGTTTCTAATTTTCTTCTTAAAAAATTTAACAACAGAGACATTAATCCATAGACCTAGATTTTGTTTCTCTTGAGTTTGGATTTAATTGCCGTCCTCAGAGAATCGGTTTCTTTGTCAACTCTCAAAAGCCTTCTTTTAAACAAATACAAAGTTAAACAAAAATGTAAAGTTGGTTTTTAAATAAAAAATTAACAAAATTTATTATAAAAAATCCAAAAACAAATTTTCGGAAATGTCAAAAGCTTTAATTAAAAAATAATCGGTACTCAAAATTGGCAAATTTTCAAACATTTTGAAATGTAAATGAACTGTGACTAAAACGTTCAATCGAAAATGAAATTTTCAAAAAACGAATAAAATATTAAAAATGTTAAAAAATGAGTCCAAGGAATCGTATATGTACCGAAGTGTACATACATAGACTTCCCCTAAGCTTCTTATGAAAACAAACATCTCGAGTTCAAATAAACACAGCCCCATCGTCGATGAGATAGAACTGGATTGAAATGAAAACTATAAGTATTGAAATGAATGAAATCAGATTTTCAATTGCGTAATATTTCGAAGTTGGTTTTTAAATAAAAAATTAACCAAACTTATTATAAAAAATCTGCCTGCTTCGCGGGCACATTCTCATCGCGCGCGGCTCGCTTCGCTCGCAAGTTTGAGCGCGCTCAATTATGTATTCACCTCGCGCTGGACGCTCGGGCGTATTTACATCGCGATTTACGCTCGGCTCCTCTAGATCAAAGATAATTATCAAAACCTCTACATATTAAGTGATTGTTAAATTTGTTTTTATTTTAGACTGAAAAGGAACTTTATTTACTCAAGGTTCTATCGACCTTAAGGAACACATTCTCACCGAGGCACTCGCGGTTCGCGCTCGATATTTGATTTGAAAATCATTTGAACCTTGCGTTTCACGCTCGGTTTTGTGCACCGTATGATAGAAACAAAAAAGTTTGAGCGCACTTACGGCGCGCGATTTCGTCGTCGCGCACTTTGTGCTTCGTGTTATATGTTCTTCATATACAAATTACTAAATTTGTATTTGATTTCCAATGAGAAGTAATGATATAATTTAAGCGACAAATTTTATTAGTTAACATTTTATTTTAGCTTGTGCCGTTTTGCAAAAAAGTTTATTTTTTTCATTTTGAATATATTCTTACAACAAAAATTGATTACAGGTTTGTAAATCTTTTTTGAATGCACAATTTTTGTTCATTTAAGGTAAATGCACTGGTAATCGTCACTGCATTAGTTATCGTCAGATGGCCCAGTATTTTTCGCATAACAAGACTCGCTCTTGCCGCGTATGATAAAAAATGTGATTTTAGGTTAGTTTAAATATCCTTTTATCAAATTAGTATACTTTTCTCTTTTTAATACTTGGTTACGTGCCTGACGATAACAAACGCATTTGCATAATTTGAATTTTTATCGTGAATAAAAATTGACTCCAATCAAATATCATGAGAAGTGATCAAAATTGAGTTTTTCTATATCTGCTTTAATCGATTAAGCCCTTTGTGGAAATAAGAATTGTGTTTTAAATACAATTGTAAGCATTTTTAACTTCCAATTTGGCTTAAGGTGACGATTACTAGTGCATTTACCTTATCTGTTTTCGTACCTTGCATTGTTTTTTCAAAAATTTGATTTTTTGTGCTGTTAATGTTATTTTCACGAATAAAACAAAAACTACGCATCCTATCGAAACATGATTCACAACAAATTTGTATCTCTTACTTGGATGAACAAATTTTTTTTGTCATTTTTTTCGTAGCTCGTATTATTCGTCTAAAAATTTGATTTTTCTATTTTCAATGCTGTTTTTTACGAATAAAACAAAAACTACGCGTCATATCAAAAAGTGAATAATAACAAATTTGTAGATCTTTTTTAGGTGCACAATTTTGGTGAAATGCTCTTTTCCCGTATCTTGCATAGTTTGACAGCAAAATGGAATTTTTTATTTTTCATTATTTTTTTGTGCGATCAAAATTTGGATTTTTTATTTTTAAAAAAATTCAAAAAGTTGTTATGAAAATATTATAGGGTGTTCAAAAAGCAACGTTTTTCTCCTCCTGACTTTTTTCCATATCGTGCGTTTTTCGGCTTAAAATGTTCATTTTCGTTTGTTTTTTGGAATTTTGAAAATGGTATAACTCCAGTAATTTTTTTTATCACGAAAAGTCATCAGGATATTTTGTTCGTCATTTTGCGTACTACTAATAACCGTACATAGAATTTTCAAATCCTCAAAAAAGTGGTCTCAAAAATTTTCAAAATGTGCTCACTTTTTGAATTTTCATCCAAAATAGCTGGTTAACGAACTCGTTGTTTCTTTGTAGGCCATAAAAAAGTGTGCCAAAGCTTAATCAAATCTGATCATTTTTTCGAAAGTTATCGTGTCTACAAAATCGTTTTTTCTGACTCAGGAGGTCTCAAAACGTGGAGATTTGATGAAAACCGACTATGTCAAATTTTACATAAAACCAATACCTTCTCATTAGAATGAGAATGTAAAAATCCAAACACAAATTTTCCGAAATGTCAAAAGCTTTAATTAAAAAATATTAACTGTACTCAAAATTTTCAAACATTTTGAAATGTAAATGAAAAAGTACTAGAAAAAATGAACAAAAAGAAAAGAGACTGCAATTGATGGAAAGGAAAGTTTTTACCATTATAAAATTTGTATTCTTTTTTATTCTTATTAAACATATATAGTGCATATGTATTATTATAAAAATGAATTTCTTTAAAATTTTCAAATGGTTTTTATTTTAATATTATAGTTCAAACAGAAAAGTTATATTTATTATTAAATAGGTTATAGCTGCGTGTATGTTTTTATGTAAACTAAAAAATTGTCAAACTCTGAATTTGTGTACGGAAATTATTTGAATAAATAATCATTGTTGGAAATTCTCAAAGTATCGTACGAAAAGATTGTTGGAAATACATTCTTTGTTGATTCCGTAAACAAAGTAAGCCTATTCTTTGAAAAATGGTCAAACTCTTAATTTGCTCATGAAAATTGTTTAAATAATTAATAAAGATTGGAAATTTGAAAAACATAATAGAAAAAAGTCATCGGAAATATATTTATAGTTAATTATGTAAAAAATTGACCCTATTCGTTGAAAAATATCAAAATTCTGAATTTGTTGATGAAAGTTGTTTAAATAATTAATAATTCTTGTACATTTACGAAACATAGTAAAGAGTCATAGGAAAGACAATTTTAGTGGACTCTGTAAACAACTTGTATTTATTCCTTGAAAAAACCAAAACTCTGAATATTTTTATTAAAACTGTTTGAAAATTAATAATTATTGTAAATTTTCAAATTATCATAGGAAAGAGTTATTTTGAAAACATTTTTTATTGATTTCGTCATTATATCAAAAAGTCACCGGAAAGATATTCTTAATTGACTTCGTTTTCTTTGAAGATATTTGAGCCAAGGATGAACACATTTTTTAAATTTTGTAAACTTCTTACTCCAAAAATAATTTCATTTTTATGTTTTCTAACAAAATTATAACAGGATGAATTCATATTTTCAATTGTTTGAGATTAAAATAATAGTTACAATTAGATGGACGTTATGAAATAATATTTTGAATTATAGTTTATATTTGAAAGAAGTCACAGTCGTCAAAAAAGTTTTTGTATTGTTAGTTAAAGTTAGAAGGATGTAATTGTCTTTGAAAATGTAAATAAAAGTAAAATAAAATAAATTTATAAAAGTTCATATTTTGTATTGTTTATTATTCTATTTAAAAATTTGTTTTCAAAAATAAACTGAAGAAAAAGTATTAATTGAAATTGAAATTTTTTCTTTAAAAATAATTAGGCCAGGATGAAATAATATTTTCAGTTATAGTTTAAATTTGAAATAAGTCACAGTCATAAAAAATGTAACATATAAATCTTTTCATCCGATAAGATGGGTCGTGACTCGAGAGCACTCACACACTCGGATCTACGACACAACATTGACACAACACATAGAACTGAATAACGGTTACGCCCGACCAGCTAGACCAACTTTATAAGAAATGTATGGTAAATGAGACGATCTAATACTTCAAGTCTATTGAAATAGTATAGATGAAGTATATCTGAAGTACAGCTGAAGTATGGCTGAAGTACAGCTGAAGTATAGCTGCAGTATGGGATATACTTCAGTTGTACTTAAGTCTATCTAATGTATAGGCTATACTTCATCTATACTTGAGTATATCTGAAGTACAGATTATTCTTGATTTATACTTAAGTATGGCAAAAGTATTGGACATAGAATTGCACTCATTTGTTCTTCAAGTTACGAGTACCCTATCAGCGGGATAAAACACACACCGAAAAAACGATATTCTAATTTAAATAATTTCCCACTAAGTTTGAGAATATTTGCAACTTAAATAGGCGCCAAGAATATATTCTTAATGTACGATGGAGGCCCTCTTACTTCAAGAATATATATTCTGGTCTAATTTTAAGAATTTCCCACTAAGTTTAAGAATAGTTGCAACTTAAATAGGCGTCAATATATTCTTAATGTACAATGGAGGCCCTCTCACATTAAGAATCTAACTCTTCTCATTGTATTTATTTTATGACCTACAGAGAAAACATGCACATGATGCAAAAAAATTATAGTCGGTACGCCATTAATCGCCCTTAGCAAAGTACCTTTCCAGTGGGCACACGATTTTACACGTTTTACGAACGTTTTTAGGACATGTGACAAAAACCGTTTCTGAAACGTTTTCAGAACGTGTTAATTATCGTGTGCCCACTGGGTTGACAATTTTTGTAAAAAGAGCAACGCAGCCGTTGGCTAAAGACGGATTTTACGTTTGTAAAGTCTTTTAAATAAAATTAATATAGATAACATATTGAATTCAATAACAAACACTTTAAGTTCCTAAAATTTCAAGCCGAAACATATATTGCATTTTCAAAAAAATAGTTGAATTTTCAACCGTTTTCTCAAAAATAGTTAAAGATTCAACCAAATAGTAAAATTTTCAAGACAAAAAGACGAATTTTTTCAAAAACAGTTCAGTTTTCAACAAAAAAGTTACTTTTCAACCAAGAAAAATAAATTTTCAACCAAGAAGGATAACTTTTCTACCATGAACGATGAATTTTTGAACAAGAATGATGACTTTAACGAAATAGTTAAATTTTCCAAAAATAATTAGATTTTTTACAAATTAGTTCAATTTCTTAAATAATAGTTAAATTTTCAGCAAACAAAGATTTAGTAAACAGTGGACTTGAAATCGGAAAAAATAAATTTTTAACAAAAAAGATCATTTTCAATCAAGAGAGATGAATTTTTAAGAAGATAGTAGAATTCTCAACCAAAAAGTTGAGCGTTCAACACACATGAATAATTTTGTACCCAGAAAGATTACTTTTTAACAATATATATATATATATATATATATATATAAATTTTCTACCAAGTAGTTGCATTTCTA
>CAKNYM010050884.1:97963-135660 GCA_932195095.1 Andricus curvator
TATATATATATAGCGCATTAGGTACATCTTACTTGCGCTTGCGCATCTGCTTCGAAAAACAAGACGCAGTCTGGACCAAAAAAGTGTTCGATTTCATGGTCCAGAGTCCGTCTTGTAATTCGGGTCCAGACTCCGTCTTACTTTTTGGTCCAGAAGCACCCTTGCCTATCTACTCTTATTTACATTTTACTTATTTTAGAATTTACAAACAATATTCTTTGAAATTGTGAAAATGATGATACTGGATCTCTATTTGAATGTATTTCAGATAACCGATTATCTGCCATCCGCAATAATACGGCTATACCTACTACAGCCATACTTTTCCTATACTTTCGACATAATCTACATTCATGAGATATACTTCAGCCAAACATTGACTGAACATCAGCTATACTTTATCTATATTTCAGTTATGTCGAAGCTATACTTCTCAGATATACCTTAAAAATACTTTCCCTATACTTCAACCATACATTGTTAGATATACTTTAGCTATATTTAAGATATACATCCACTATAATTCATTCAAATATACATGAAGTATGGGATCGTCTCATTTGCTATTCTTTCACTATACTATCTGAGAGATCACTCCCATATAATTTCCCAGATGTTTTCCTAGATCAATCCTATACTTAAATTTCTTTACCTGGGTTGTCTGCATCATCATCAATGCATGAAGTAGAAGGCGTTTCTGAATTATTTTCCGCTTCACTGCGAGTTGATAACTCTAAGTTACTGGGATCTTCAGTCTCGTCTGCTTCTTCCTCAACATTAATTGATTTATATGCAACTCGTCATCATCATCAATACTTTCTTCAACTTCACTCTTTGCTTCCTCTTCTTCTTTCCTTTCAATTGGCTTAACTTTTTTTATATTCTTGAGACCACCAACAATTTTCTCTAGTGGATTAACAATGGGCTTAAAAGTATCACTTAATGTTCGCTCAACTGTTTCTTTGCTCAACTTTATTAACCTATGTTTACGTCGAATTGATTCACTAGCTCTAGCAATTTGTCGCAAAATATTTTTTTTGCTTTTGAAAATTCTCCTCGTGAAGACATGTTAAAACATCAACGACTAAGGTATGACGACCTTTCACTTTCACGAAATAAAATAAAAAATTCTAAATTTAATGTTAGTGGCACGTCAAATTAGTAATCTCAAATTTCGGAAAGTTGCTTGTTTTTCGTGACACTGAAAGGTCGTAACTCGAGAAAAGAATGGGACATGACGGAGAAAATAGATTTTACACTTGAGAAATATTACTTTTTAGACCTTTATCACTTACCTTTACCTTTAGAATATTTTCTCCAAAAACTCGTGTGCAGTTGCAGTCCTATACATGCTAACCTTTCTAACGGCTGACATTTCGACCTAGCCTAGCATTGTCGCGAAATATTTGAGTCGCTTTTTGATTCTATTATATTGATTTTTAGTTGGCAACTTGTACTATTTCCAAGAAAGTTTACATTTTTCACGTCGTACGTCAACAAAAATACTAGCCAACGGATCGCTACATTTTCAACTGTACAAATCGGGGCCATCTGAAACGTTTCCAATTGGAATACATAATATTGCGCAATCTCCGCATGTGAGTAACTGTGTCTTTGTCCCTACGCTGCTGGTGTTTTTCATGCAAGAGTCGCAAACGTCTCTCGCCCCTTCAGCTGAGAAACTGCGTGGGCCAGCAGTTCTAGGAATGTCGGGTGTATTTGTCTGTATATTATTATTATTATTAGTATTTATTGATTTAAATCGACCCGCGCTTTTTCAGTACATGCGTAGTTGAAAAAATTGCTTGCAGGCGGCGCATCCATGCAAGGCCAGACCAGCCAATGACGTCGCTTGATAAAAAGAACCTGCTCACTCGCGGTAGAGGTGGGGGCCCCTCCATCCTTGAAAATAAAGAATCCTTACGTTTCAAGGACGCGGAAATACGGGAGACTTCACTGTATTTTCAAATTGTGAATAAGTCATATCTAAAAGACTGTCGACATGCTTGTGTCTACTCATAGAAAAAATGCTCTTATATTATCTTGTTTCTCACAAGCCACATCATCAAATACGATCACTGAATTTGGTTTTGCTTAACTTGGCATTATAACCTCTTAATGCTCATTGAAAGAATAGTACTCAAGGGCATCTACTGATTGAAGCACTTTTTCCAAAAATTTATACTTTGGGTGTTTTAGAGATTTTGAGTAGATGTAAATATTTTCAAATCTAAGTCCATTTGGGTGTATCAGTAGAGCCAGCAAAGCATTTGTCTTTCCACAGTTGGAAGGTCCAAAAAATATTGCTCGTACACTGTTTGGTAGCAAATGTCCATTTCGTTTTTCTTTATTCTCATTTTGAACAAGCGAATCAAAATTCTGGATGGGTAATTTCCAGATTGTGCTTCAAACTGCATCTTGACAAGGACTGACTGGAAAACCTATAAATATCCTAGTTAAATAGGTTGACCCTTCTGTCTGAAAGTATCCCTTGCATAGATATGATCGTTCAAGGACGCAAAAGAGTCAGTTGTAAACGAACCGCGAAGCAGGCAAGACGTGGAAGAGGTTTGGTTAACAGAATCATCAACAATTTGCCGTTTTAGTTGCATTTGCCCGGTTACTAGTACTGTGGACCAGGTAATAAACTAGCAAAACGATTAGCACGAGGTAATCCTGGAATCAATCCACTGAACGCAGCTGGCAACGAGCACGATATAGCCTACTCACAAAATATGGAGAATATATACAGGCTAGAAACTCAGCTGACAGTGTACTAGCTGAAAAAGCTTGGAAACGTGTCTTTGCTCAGGACGCAGGCATAGGTGAAAAGACAGCTGCTTGGAAACAACAAACACAATGAAGATGAAATCAAAATTAGGAGTGGAACTCAGAAATAAAAAATCTGCCACTAAACTGAGAAAAATTGTCGCTGCAGCTAAAAATTAAATGATTTCAAGCAATAATGCGCAAACTGCCATTAAATCTACACTCAGAGACGCACGCGCAGCTGTAATGAAGGCTGGTGGGAGAAGAAATCTAAATAAACCTCGTATTCTACCTGTATCAGCCAAAGTAGGAGGATTTTCATCCTTTCTCATACCCGTTTTTGCGGGTCTTAGTGCTGCAGGAGCGCTAGCTGGTGGAGCTGTTGGAATTGCTGAAGCTGTGAATGATGCAAATTCGGCAAAACAACAACTTTCAGAGAGTAAACGACATAATGAATCGATGGAAGCTATTGCTCTAGGGAAAAATCTTTACTTAAAGCCACATAGGGAAGGGTTAGGGTTTTATCTAAAGCCATATAAACAAGGAGCAGGACTTAAATGCAAGTCAAAAAACTCAAAGTGAAGCTACCACATCGGACCTCAACTGATGCAGATTTACTTAAATTCACAAAGTCTTCGAAAATTCTGCATTTTCGAGGTGTTTTTATGTGAAATAGATTACCAAAGGGTGGACCACGTAAATATGAATGTGCTGTTGTTAATCTTGATGATAAAAAAGGACCAAGAAAACATTGGTGTGCTTATAAAAACAGTGGCAGTAAAATTATTTATTTCGATAGCTTCGGTAATCTTCGGCCACCTTCGGATCTCTTCAATTATCTTGATGTTGGTAGCATTGGCTAGCATAAAGTATAATCATGAGAGATATCAAAATTACGATACATTCGTGTGTGGACATTTATGTTGGCAATTTCTATGCAATCAATTAAAATCTAAAAGTACGTTCAATCTATATAGGTGCTGAAATTTGCAATATTAAGCCAGTTGAATGCTAGCAGTCATTATTGATGATTCATTGACACTAACATTATCAATAACTTCTCCAATCTTGGAAACTCACTATTTTCCTCCGATTAAGTTGTCTCCTTATAAAAATTACGCGCTTGGACTTGTTGAATCTCTAACCTTCAATTCGATACATAATGTACACTGTACAAAAATCTTTTGTGATATTTATAATTAGATTGTAATTTCATGAGCAGTGTATTTTCAAATTACAATGTATAACCTGATAAATTTACCAATGTCGCACAGAAATTCACGATCTAGTCCAAATTCACCCCATGGAACAGTATAAAATAACTGTCCGATGGCACGTAGTCAATTTACGTAAGTGAATAAATTTAAATGAGCTTATAAATTGACACTTTTTTGGTAAAGTTGCAGTATCTAGCATAATTTCACAAGCGGGTAGTATTGTTACGTCTTGGCATCCTGAGAAATTACAAATAGGACATGAATCGACAATCCATCAACAAACTGACAGAAAGCGATGGCGCGTTGGACTTTATCATAAAATTACGTCTCAGAGCCTCTAATATTGCTCTAATAGTGATGAGTTATATGTGAATAAAAAAAATATGTCTTTTTTATTCAAAACGATATCTAAGAAAAGTAATATGCGCCTTATTTATCCTGCTAGAGTATTTGAAAATGTATAACCTCACGAACATAACCTCAAAATTGAAATGTGGTCCTGGCCATTTACGTCCTGCATTTTTTTACAAAAGTGTGCAAACTTACATCGTCGTACGCAGGTCGAATAATTTCCATCGTTGCACGATGTAAAATTACACCAACTTTTTTTACAGTGTAGACTTTGGCCAAATAAATTTTATGTGGGTGATAAAATAATTGAAATAAGTGACATAAAGCGCTATCTACAGAATACTTAAGTAAAAAAGGGGTATTGACATTCATATTAAACGAAACAATAATACTTTAGTAAGTGAAATTTATTGCAGTCACGATATAAATTTTGAACCTAAAGATTCTAACGGTCATTTGCTGGGGGTTTCTCCACGAAGACTAGAAGCTAAACAAGTTTACGAATCTGATCAACCGGTATCAATCATAAAAGTGAATTTTTTAAGTACTTAGTGTAGCATAACTAAAGGTGCATACATCAATGGTCGGAAAGTACATACTATTCATGAATTTTTTCCTGTGGTGCCACCTGGATATAAGATAGTGGAAGTACCATCTCATGTCATTTACTTACCACCCATCGTGCAGATTTTTTTCGATTCATGTCATGTACAGCTCTGTATAGTTGACCAAGACAAAGAGCAGTCAAAAGGTTAACACCTCAAAGCGCCCTCTTCCTAAAAAACAGTCTAGGTCTGAAGCTCAAAAAAAAGGAGAGAATAAAGAGATTCAAGATTTTTTAAATCTGAATCTGCGAATTTATTTTTCAAAGTTAGATTATTTGTCATGGAGGGGAAAATTTTAAATATTCAAGCACCAATCATATTTGATAAGTCGATTTCGTACTGTGACAATCATGCACATTAGCCTTATGCCTCATCAACCTTCAACAACAGTGATGAAATTTGGATTGCTGCGTTTAAAATCAGAACCATTGTCTCCTACAGAGCAAAAGTTCACTTCACGTACATGGAAGAATCGTAAGAACTGATGGAGCACCAGTGACAAACGCAGTTTTAGTTTCTAATGCCATATGTCATTCCTTTGAAGAAGCAAGATATGAAATCAATGCAATAGAAATTGATAGAAATATAAATTTTGGTCTCACCAGTCTCATGAAAAATTATGTATCTCTGAATCCGGGGCAATCAAATTACATAAAGAATACTGGCTGGCTTGAAATAATTGATAATCAATCACTAACCATCGCGACTGGTTACTTTGATGTAGCCATACCTCTTAGCATGATATTTGGTTTCGCTGAAAATTATCACAAAATCATTGTCAATGCTACCCATGAACTTATTTTGAAAATGTCAAAAAGTGATTCAAATGCCATCTTGCAAGCAGCCTCCATTGAGCAGTATGGAAGTAAAATTATTAAAATCGAGTGGTTATTGTCTAGCGCGAGACTGTCAGATTCATGAAAATTTCAATTGCTAAAATATATTGAAAAAGGTCCACCTATTCCAATAAGTTTTCGAACTTAGGAACTGCATGAATATCCTCTACTTCGAACTACTTCAAACCATGTTTGGACTGTAAAAACGTCAACACAATAGGAAAAGCCAAGATTTGTTATAATAAGATTTCAAACAAACAAAAAATAATACTATTAGAAGCTCTAGCAACTTTGATAATTGCAATCTGACTAATGTCAAACTACTTTTATATGATGTGTTATCCTTATAGTAATTTGAATCTTGATATTAATCGAAATCAGTATGCTCTACTTTATGAAATGTACACAAACTTTCAAGCTAATTACCATGGTAAAGAACTGCAACCATTGCTATCGAGAGGAGAATTTACAGAGTATGCACCTCTAGTAGCAATTGACTGCTCTAAGCAAAATGAGTCGCTAAAATACGGACCAGTTGACGTTCGTTTAGAATTTCAAACTAGTAAAAATTTTCCCGCTCAAACATCAGCATATTGCTTAATTTTGCATAATCGTATAGTTGAGTATAAACCAATAAGTTGTGTGTTGAAAAAGTTGGTATAAAACTGCTGTAACCAAGTAGAAATAGTTTAGTTGCATTCAAGATGGAGTACTTGGTGGATATGCAGGGTTTCAAGTTACCAGTCAATTAATTTGTATTGAAAGAATTAGCTATATTACCAATCTGTGATGAGGCAGTCAAAAAGCCATATTTTTTCCTCTTTCAATCACCCTGCAAGTAGAACAACGTTCCACCAAAATATAAGTCTATAAACATTTGGGCAGAGCGCAGTCATCATGGAATACTTCGGAATTCTGGTGATTTACCGTATTCTTTAGTACCTGTAATACTCGTGAGCGTTTTAAAAGATGCTACCCAAATTTATGTAGAAGGATTGGAAAAAAAGAATTGGCTGAAACAATTTTGCAATTAATGACTTTTGCAATTAATGACATCAAGTGTAAGCATAATATGTATGAAAATTACTTCAATTGCGCAATTGAAAATGTACTTTTATTGAAAAACTGAATGTCTTTGAAACAGTTATGTTAGGTTAGCTTTTTTAATTTGAACAGATAAGAAAATCTTTTCTATATACATATATTTAATTATGATCAACTTATTTTTAAGTATAATAATATATAATAATATAATGTTTCATAAATGAAAAGGGAAATAAAAAGAAACTTATGTTCTTTTTTCTCAGAGTTCCTTATCCTTGTAATAAGTGCGAATAATAGATAAACGAATGGGTAGGTCAGTGAACATCGTTGGCATTGTGGCTTCAAGAAACATCGTTCTTCGCATTGGGAGATTACGTCTGCTGGATCAGGTTGCATCCGATAGCTATATCAGTTTAAGAAAATTATTTGTAAGGGAAACCACCCTACAGTAGATAATGATTTACAGTAGATAATCTTAATTAACTGGAAAACTGACAAAAATTGTTAATTACTTTTGTTAGTATAACGTTTCAGCAAGGATACTATATTTTCTAACGAAGTTTCATTGAAATTTTGTAATTAATTAATGCGTGAGAGCATAAAATTAATTTTTAACCTGAAAAAAAAAATTTCACCTCTTCTTTATTCATACTTGTTAACTTAATGAAACATTTTTATGACAGGTTTATACATTAGAATCGAAGCTTGAACTTTAATGAACAATATTTATTAATACAAAGTGCTCTTTCTTTATTATTTATAAATATTTGAGGACTTTCTATTAGATAATACATTTTCCAACAGTAGATAACCAACAGTAGATAATCGGAAAATTACAAAAAATGTCTCTGTCAAAATTGGCAGCTCTGCTACTGTCTCGCAGTTGTTTTAAGCTCGGTTTTAAGTTAAAGGTTGTGTTTCTTTGTTTATTTTGATTCGTGAAGTTTTTAAATTCGAATTATTGTAAATAATAAACTAAGAAAATAGTGTAAATTATTGGTTATTAAAAAGCTCATAAATTTTAGTTGTGTTTTAAGGAGCCTTTCGGAAAAGATATCATTTTTAGGATTAAGGTATGTAAAAATGCTGCACTTTTCTGTTATTGCAAGTCAGGTTAAATGTTATAAAGATTAAACATCTCGTACCAATCGTACCAATCTCACGGTATATCAAAGATAAAAAAAATGTCAATAATTTAAACTTTTGCGATTTTTGAAAAATAATCATAGTTTCAACTATTATTTACTCAATAAATTAATTTTAATTGTAAGTATACTAATGATAAATCATAATTATCCAGAATTGAGTATTCTGTCTTGCCCAGAAGCAATACCAGAAACGATTATCTATTGATGGACAAAGGTGTCAAAATCGCAGCCTTGACCAGGTCTAATAAAAATGTTTAATACAGCCAATTGATGAATTTCGTGATATTTTTTCTATAAGAATACTCAATTCAATATCTAAGCTTCATTTAACAACGATAATCTTTCTTGATTTTTGAAAACTGATGCAGTTATACGCTGTTGAATTTTTTTCCTATCTACTGTAGGGCGGTTTCCCCTATTGCATTTTTTCAATTAAAAAAAAATTTACTTAAAAATATTATTTTTACGTTGCATCAAATACAAAAACACCGATTTAGATTCAACTAATTTTCTTTTCTTTATTTGCAATAACTTGTATTTTACAAAGAATTGTACAATTTTTTGATTCCTTCTTCTAATTTACATATATACAGTTTACATATAAATATATATAAATAAATAAATTATATATAATTTACATTATATTTTATAAAGATGATTCATTCCAGTCACTGTAGACTATATCTACTACTTCAAAGTTTATATACAGTACATATACTGATATTAAGTCTCTCTCTTTCTCTCTCTCTCTCTATCTCTCTCACTTCTGCACTCATATATCCACATCGCTCATCATGTTTATCGCCTCGCTTGTTTCTACTCATATGTACAATCTTTAGTAGCTTACAGTAACAATTTACATATATACTTTATACATTTTTTATATTGGACGCATCGATTTCCATGGGTTCATAGACTATACTCTCTAAATCCGAATTAGTAGATATTTTACTAATTGAATTAGTAGCATTGCATCTGACTGTTAAATTAGTAATTTTATCACTTTCTACTAAATGAAATGGTAAGATTTAGGTTACTAAATGAATTAGTAAGGGTATTCTACTAATCTGCTTAGTAGTGCCAACTTACTAATTCAATGAGTAACAATGAATTGCTATTGGGGATTTAAACATGATATGCGACCCTGTCGGCCTCTACGCGAACTAACCAATATGGCCATGGACAGCCGTGGATGACATACTAAATACACGTAAAACGTCACGAAACACAGCAAAAACATAGCGTTTAAGTGTAATGATCGTCCAACTGAATAAATAAGTGCTGTAATAAGTAGTTTTGATGAGCAAAATACTTCCGAGCTGATAATTATTTACTCCAATAATGGAATTTGCACATCAGTATCGAAAATCAACAAGTTTCGGAGCTTGTTGTGTCAGTGGTTGTGACTCCAAAGAGAATAAAAACCTCAATTTAAGTTTTCATATAGTGCCACAGATTGAAAGTGTTAAAATAAAAAGGCGAAACTTATTTGGAAAAATTGAAGTTGTAAATAAACACAGTGTGTGGTTGAGAAATTCCGATCTGAAAGATTGTAACGTTAAGAATTACTTGTCTGCTCCTTGAATTTAATTATTGCCTTGCACAGTTTATACCGATTAGTGTATGAAAACATTTATGTTTTATCGAAAAGTAAGTGTTACATGTGCATTTGTGCAATTTCCATCGTACACAGTGAAAAAACACATCTTATGTTAAAACTGTTTACCAATTCATTTAGTAATAACGTTACAAATCTCTTTAGTAGATACAGTTACTAATTCATGTAGTCAGTTATTCTTACTCATTGAATTAGTAGATTTTTACTAATTACCAGTAAACGAATCGGCACTATTTGAATTAGTAGAAAACTACTACCAATTAGTAGTTTTCTACTAATTCAAATTTAGAGAGATTCGAAGAGTGTCTGTGGTACCACACGGAGAAAAAAATATGCCTATAATAGTAAGAGCACTAGTCATGCTTTTGTCGTAGGTTTCATTCTTGCTATCTTGGTACGAAATTCATTCATTTTAAGCAGGAATCCCTTTATCCTAAAAAAGTACAAAGATTCATGCTTTTAAAGCCGTTATCCCTTGCGAAAATAGCTCGAACTTCGCCTTGCTACGGTTGTAAGAAAACTCATCCTATTAGAGTATGAGTACTCTTACAAACGAGATATTAGGTCACGCGCAAGCGCCGGTAGGCGTGGCCTAATATCTCTTTTGTAAGAGTACTCATACTCTAATAGGATGAGTTTTCTAACAACCGTAGCAAGGCGAAGTTTGAGCTATTTTCGCAAGGCACAACTGCTCTAAGGGCATGTGA
The DNA here is from genome assembly GCA_932195095.1 of Andricus curvator. Classification (NCBI taxonomy): domain Eukaryota; kingdom Metazoa; phylum Arthropoda; class Insecta; order Hymenoptera; family Cynipidae; genus Andricus; species Andricus curvator. Next base: position 108,259 of record CAKNYM010050884.1, read on the forward strand.
CTCCAGCAATAACGGCATGCGCTTGATTCTTTTATGGTATAGGACATTTAATGCTAAAAATGTCTAACCTGATGCCAATATTGGTAGAAATTCATACCAATTTCGCACATGAAGTTCCATGCTGTAATATTAAGAGCTCAGCCTACTATAACAGTGTGGTTTTTTTCTCCGTGCAGGGAGCAGCATTCGCTTATCACCATGTCAGCTGAGAGCAATCTTATCTTGGGTGATGGAGTGAACCTCATGTTTTCGGCCTTGGATTAGGTGTTGCGTTTTAATCAGATTTTGGCAAGATATGAGAGTCTGCTTATACTCGTCGAAAGCAATTATTTTTAATGTTGATCCTTTGACACCCTTAGCCCTCTTTTTTATCTTCTTCACCCAAAACTTTATATGCATATAATTTCGATATGAAGCCCTCAAATGCAGTCATTATTTTGCCGTTGCATTCATCCTACATCAATTCTAATACTTCTTTATTCTTTAGATGAATTCCATAAACATTACCTGGAGGATAATCTGACGTGTCTGTATATAGTAATTTTGCACAATTTCCAAAATTTGGCAGAATATAGTTATAATGAAAACCGTAAGTCATAATTTTTGATATATCAAGAACTGTGAATCCAATGTAGATAGGTTTATTCAGCCTCTGGTCACTAGATAGCAAAACTTGAAGTATCATATTCTGATCCTGCTCTGAGACACCACTAGACCGCGTTGCGGTTTTCCCTCCCTACGTGTTTGTTTCAATTTCTGAATCTTGACAGTTATGTCGGTAAATTTCAGAAAATTCATTCGATAGAAAATTCAACCATGAAACCCTGACAGATTCAAAGTGACAAACAGAAGTGTTATGTATTAGCTTGTTGATCAACGCGTCGAGAAAGATCTCATCATTTTCCTATAGATCAGCAAATATTGCTAAAAGTTTAAAATAAATACCACTTTAAACTTCAAAATATTCCTTTATCATTTTACTGTCAGTTCTTTATAAAACACAATTTTATTTAAAAAGCAGGAGAAAAATAATTAGAAATTCATAAATAATTATTCATGTATTTTTATTTGTTATTTCTTGGTTTCTTATAATTTGAATTACTTTCCAAGTTAATTTTAAAATTACTATTATTATTTATCATCATCTTAGGGATCCGAAATACCGCTATGGGGTACCGCTGGCGACTATCGTCCTTCAATTTTAAAGCATTAAGTGACCAGAGGCTGGGTTTATTGAAGAAAATTTTAGTTTTATCCATTTCAATGACTACCCTATTTTCATCAAATATGGTACAACTATGGAAATTTGGTTTAGCAATTAGAGCTTTTGCACCATATCTCCCCTCTCATTTTGTTACAAGCCTAACACTTTGTGCTTCCTCATATTTTCCATAGTGTTCCCAAAAACAGAATCGTTTATTAATTTACAGAAGTTCTTTTCAAACTCGTTGGTTGCTCTTTTTATCTGATCTGTATTTAAATCAATGTAGTCCTTCAACCATGCCTTTTGTTTGAATTTTAGCACTCGATATATACCATTAAGCCATTTCCCTTTTAGGGTAGGCGTGACACTACCCAATTTGGGTAGTGTTTCTAGGTGGATAGTTTCTTGTAGTAAATAACTACAAGTTGGGCTCACCACACCCACGATATGCCAACAGCACGCAGTATTTTTGAATGGTCACTCATCCAAGTACTAACCGCGCCCAACGCTGCTTAACTTCAGTGATCTGACGAGAACTGGTTTTTTCAGCGTGGTTTGGTCGTTGGCCGTTGATGAATTTTACTTAATTTCATGCCTAATTTTAAATACATTTTTAGATTTCGGTAATGTAGTACATAATTTTTCTTTGGTAGCAAATTGCTTACTAACTTTGGAATCGTACATTTTGAACCAGGAGGCACAAAGTGTTCTGGGCATAATGGAGTGTCCTTGTACAAATCGTGAAGTTCTTCCGGGTACTATAGATCCACTTCAAGAATATAACCTTAAGGTGAATCATCAGGCACTTGAAAAAATTGGGATTATTATCAAAATTTTCAAATCATTAAAAATCTTGATATTTTAAATATTCACTCATTGCTTTACCATACTGATTGTTAATGTCAAAATAAAAAATGTATGACTTTGGATCGAATGGATTAAAATCTACTCCCATAAAAGTTTGAGCACTCTGAAACACCACCTCTGATTTCGTTTTGAATTAATAGTAACATTTCCACATCAGTAAATCTAGTTCAATTCCTGTGAACTTAGGAATTGCAGCAAAAGAAAGTCCCGGTGCTGTGTAAGAGTGAGAAGGATCTAATTTATATGTTGCAAAACAAGTTTTTATAAAATTTTCAAAAATGTCTGCCAAATGTAAAACATCTGTTTTGAAGTACAGATCTGAATACTGGCCTAAATTTTGCAAATTAAAAGTTTCCCACACTTTACATGCATAATGGTAATCTTCATCGGATATATAGCAATCATTTTATTTCGAATAGAATGCCTCTTTTCGAGGTAAACTCTCTTCTTCTAATTTTTCCCAACTATCAATGTTATCATATGGGAATACACCTTTTCTCGTTAACAGATTGAATTCACTGTAATTTTTACAAAATTTTCTCGTAATTGTTTTTTCACTGTCATTGAGATATGAGGCCAATTTTTCTAGACTACTTGGCATGAATCGAAAAGAATCGATAAATCTGAGTTTGACTTTATTATTTAGAACATCTTTCGTAAATGAGATATATTTTTCTTTATCAATTGGCAGTAAGGAGACCTATCCCTCAAAAAATTTCAGCTAACTCTTGAATGAAAGAAAAGTGTGAGTCGTAGCCAGATAAATCATGGAAAACTACTGGAATTACATGGGAGTCTTTGTAATTGACGTGGAACCTTCCGTGTGCTGGTCCACGGTACTTACCTGTAAAACAGCAGTGATCGCGATGTTGAACATCTTCTTTCTTAAAATCTTTTTCGCAAATGTGACATAGATTTGCATTGAGAAAATCTTGTTTTTGCTTTGGTGTTAGTTTTTCCATTGGTACCGGATTTTGTAAACGAACCTTTACTTTTACTGCTAGGCCCTTTAACTCTTTTACGAACCATTCGATACAATTTTTTCGGGATAGAATTTAGGTTCTAAAATGGAATCATTGAAACTGCACTGTGTATAATACGCAACACTCGTGGGGATATGCTTTTAATACGCCACCTTATCTGTTTGTGGATTTGTAACCGGCTCCAGCAAACATTCAATGTCAGCGTACGCTGCTAATGGTATTATTATAATTATTATTATACCATTAAGCCATTTCCCTTTCGGGGTAGGCGTGACTTGCTCGGTTGGAGAATAGTAGTGTGCATATGGGTGTATAGGTATAGAGTAGATAGGTATAAGTTAAATAGGTATATAGGTGTAAGGTATGTAGGTATATAGGTATAAGGTAGATATATATATATATATATATATATATAGGTGTTAGGTATAAATATTTTAGATTGATCTGGAATTCTCGTGTTATTTATTTAAATGACACGTTTATTCCGCAAAACTGCTCCGACCCAGGTTGCTGATCAATCTCTCTAGCGATCACTCCAAGTGAAGAGCCTCACAAAATTGTTATGTATGGGTCCCCACTTGGGCCCATTAGTATCCAAGGTCTTTGTTTCAGGCGTCATTCATTCTATTGTCACTCTGTTTACAAACTATTTGTCGCCATACTTTTCTGTCCTGGCATACTACTCTAGCTTCCTTCACGTCCATGCATTTTTTCATGCAAGCTCTTGTGTTTCTATGGCTTCTTATGTCTCTGCGGATTAATGTCTCATTTACAGATTCTAACCATTCTTTCGGCGGTCTACCTCTGGGCATTCTGCCATTTACTTTACCTTTATACACTTCTTTGGTCAGTCGTTCATCTTTCATTCTTTCAAGATGTCCGAACCATCTTAACTGATTTCTTTCCCATATGTCAACTAGTGTCTCTCCTGTACCACATTCTTTGAGGATTGTCTCGTTTCGGACTTTGTCCATCAGTGTTTTCCCGCATATTATGCGCAGAGGTTTCATGCCGATCGCGTTAATTTTACTCCTGTCCTTTTCTTGACAGGTCCATGTCTCGCTACCGTATAGTACAGTCGGTACGAATATAGAATTATGTATGGCCATTTTAGCTTTTTTTGATATGTTTTTATTTGTGAGGATGGACCCTACTCTACCGATAACCTGTCTACCCTTATTTATGCGCCTATCTAACTCCCCATCTATTTTTCCGTCGCTAGTGAATAGACTACCTAGATATACGTACTTGTCAACTTGTTCTAATCTCTCATCATTTAGGACAATGTTGCATATTGTTTTCTCAGTTTTTCCCTGAAACACCATGATTTTTGTTTTATTTACGTTAATTTTGAGTCCCATGTCCTTCATGCTTGTATTAAGTTTATTCAACATTCTTTGCAAGTCCTCGACTGATTCTGCCATAACAATCTTGTCATCTGCGAAAGCTAACCCACGTACCTTGACTGTTTGGAGATTTACACCTTCTTCGTCGAAGAGTGCAGTTCTTAGACACGTACATTTTCCTTATATCTATAATTTTTGAACTTTAATATGTCTCCACCCTCCTCTGTTGGAAGTATTAATCTACAATTAGTCAAATTTTTATAGTCAGCTCTGTGGTTTATAAGAGATTTTTCAAATTTCAAATGGCACAAGCAGTTATCACAGAACCGAGCACAGAACCATGTGCGGCGATTTTCTTTTCTAAACTGTGATTTTATGAGTCGAGATAGATTTTTAATCCATGCGAAATGAATTGTAGGACATCTCGATTTTTCATTGCTTATATATTGAGGGACAATCTCATCTTTTCCCCTATTTTCTTCGTGTTCTATACCGCAAACATTCATACGCAATTCATTCATTTTTTCGAATTTTGTGATATCTTCAAAAGAGATAGGAAAGTTGATTCGATTATATCTTAAGAGTGTATCAAAATGTGGTTTGAAAGTAACGCGATCTATGTGGTTGCCAGCAGGGCAAAGAGCGGCCATTAGCGACCAGAAAAAAGAGTACTCATCACTGTTATGAACATTCACAACTGCTTTTTTGTCTCTAATAAATTTAGGCATTTTCACGAAACTTGATGAGCCTTCTGAAAAAGGTACATATTTATTGATATTAACATTTAAATTTATGATTTCTTTTAATTTCCATCCAGATGGAATTTTCAAACCATCCATTAATATTTATGTCGATTCTAAAATTTGTTCATTTTTAGTGTTAAAGAATTTGATAGCTTCAATTTCCCGATCCTCTTCTATAGCACTGAATTTTGCAGCAAGAATAACATTAGCTTTTAAACCCCCAAATAAACTTTTGAAAGCATTTTTTAATCGATATGTAGTCATTGTTTTTGAATCTTCGAAAAACTGTCCAAATCTTTACGAGTAAAATTTATAATCAAACCTGTTCTCACTCGACTTTTAAATGCAGACTCCAGATCTTGACATCTGATCCTGTCTCCTTTCCCGTCCAAGCCCTCATTGACACCAGTTTAACTCTACTGCAGTTGCTTAAATATCCTGCTTTTTGATGTTAGTAGAGCAATGGTTGATAGAAGTTTTTTTTTTTCGCCCAGAGATAGATTCTGCTTTCCCTGTCGAAAAATTGTATTCAGCCTCCGAATATCTTGGGTGCATTGATGTGTCCAGTACAATCCTCTTGTAGTCCAATGTTTTCATTTTGAGTAATAAATTATTATCACTCGATTGTTAGAATATAACTGGAAAAAATTTGCTATGAAGTGACTTTTATAGTCAAGCAAATTCACAAATAATATTCCAAAAGGTGGCACTGTGTGCAAATTTTAAATTAAGAAGGAGCACTAACCGATTTTTAAGAAAACACCAGGTTTGTTATTTCCAGTTCACACGTGGTATATGCCAACGAATGTATGTTAATAATAATAATAAACTTTTAGAATGTCGAAAAAAGTTTATATTAAAGTGTACAAACTGTACTGTCGTACGAAAACAGTTTAACAAATATTTCAATGCATTATATTAATTTTCACTCCACTTTACTTTTTATGCTTGTGCATTTATCAAATGCTTGATAACAACTGAGATAAATATATGCAAAGCGCGCCTTTTTTGATGCAAATTTTAGCTATCCTTGTCTAGTAACATATCTCCCTCTTTGCCTCAATGTTCTAGAACGTTCTACAATATAATCGACACGTTCGGGATACATTTTTTTTTTATTAAAATAACCTCGAAGTTGTTTACGAAAAATTCTTCCCATAAATTGCGCAGTATTGCATTATATGATGCAACAAAGTTCTAAAACCTTCTACATTATAATCGACACGTTTGGAATATATCGTTTCGCAACGCGAAATGTAATGCGTCAGTGAAAGTCACAATCGACCTTGAAGATGTTTGCGCCAAAAATTTGAAAAAATACGCTTTATATTTACTCTCCTTATCTATTAATATTTGTCTCAAAGTTTTAGAAGTTTTTTACATTATGGAAGAAAATTGTTGACCTTTAAATTAAATTATTTAGACAGAAAGAAATAAAATCATCCTCGGTTTCTATAAACTATATTATACAGTAACTGTAGTGGATGATTGCAAATTTTGGAATATTTTATTATATTTATTTTGTATTTAGCTTACTTTTTAAAAAATCTTCAACGTGTAATAGGAAAAACTGGCCGTTCCAAATAAGAGAAGTGAAAGGTGCTGAAAAGCAAGCATATATTTGTGAATAAAAAAGGCATGTGACTTTCTATCAAGTGTTTTTGTATGACATAAGAAGCGATAAGTGTCGAGCAATGCACCCTTAATATATATATATATATATCGGTATTCGGTACTCGGTTTTGATTCCTTGGGAATCGAACCGAAGGGCCTATTACAAAGCCACCGAACGCGTCCTCGGGTTGCGGATAGAGGGTCCCTGTACCAAGGGTTTCTGCTGAATATGGTTGCAATAATTAATAAGCAGTCGCGGACAATTGTCCAGGGATGGTCCCGAAGGAATAACTCCTAAGCGAAGGCGTAACAACCGTGCCGAAAGCTGAATGGCACCTGGGTGAGGTGTCTCAAACGGTGACTCTGGGATACAGGGCGACCTCTCAGAGTATCAGCCTTATCCTTGCACGCGCGGCTCTACAAGGATGGACTAACCCTTTTCCCTAGCTGCTCGTGGGAACAACAATGACAACACCAAACATAGTTGTAGGAAGTGCGGTTCAAAACAATCGAACGCGCAGGGCTCCCGACAATGGGTCGGACAATAATGCTGACTACCCTAGAGTTGGGGGAGCCAATCAAGACGGAGTCAATGCGATTGACCCGCGGAATCTCATTACTTTTAAGTGGACGGATCGACTCAGGGACGATCTGCTGGAGTGCTATGATACCAGTATGGCCCCTGAACGAAAAGGTTACATGGCGCGACTGCATGCTCTGTGGTGCGAGAAACACCCAGAGCTCTCGGATTTTTCGCAAAAACGTCTGCGAAACCGTGCCGAGGACCTCCGGAAAAGGGGTTATATAAGCGGAGCGCCTACACAACCGCAGCCAGAACAAGCCGGCAACAGAGAAAGAGAGGCGACACTGAGACCAACCTCGAACAGGCATCCAATAGAGGAAGAACGATGCTTCAAGACCTGGAGAAACATCAACATTCAGGTTTCTCCCAAGCCCAAAGATCTGACTGAACTGAATGATGAGCTTCGTGGAGATTTTTCCGAAGAATCCGACCTCTGGACTATCAATTGTAGTGTGTACAATGCAGCGAGAACTTTGGCAGATGCAAACCATAAAACAAAACCAACGGTTGATCATAAGACCAAAAGACGAATGCATCAACTTAGCACAAAGATAGGCTGGGCAAGACAGTACGCATCCCGCATTCAGTGTGTAATTGACTACATAACATCTGGCAGGACTTTCACTGCCAAGGTTCGACAGTTCGCGCGCGAACTGCGGATCCGTCATCACACAATCAACAACTCAAAGCTACTGACCATCAGGCAGCATATTGTTGACAGAATACGAGTACTATCTAACGCTAGGAGAAGTCTAGAGCGGAGAGAGAGGTGGGTCAGAGAAAATCAACAGTTTTCGTCTGACCCATCTCGACTCTTCCAAGACCCTCCAGTTACTGTCGACCATCCGCCCAAACCAGAGGCGGTCGAAGCATTTTGGAGAGAAGTCTACGAAGTCCAACATCCACTTGAAGAAGGCTCAAAGAACATAAATAGCTTCAAGGAGCTGTGCAATGCCCTCATAACAGCTGAGGAGGAATGCCCACCTATCACTACCGAAGAGGTGAAAAACGTATTAAGAGGCATGAAGAACTATTCCGCTCCGGGACCAGATGGTATCAAGACCTTCTGGTGGAAGAAGTTTCCTTCAACCCACCAGCATCTGGCCCGAATTTTCACCTCATATCTAAAGTCGGAAGAGCCTATTCCGGGGTGGTTGGTGGAAGGGCGCACAGTGCTCCTGCCGAAGACGGGCAACTTAGCTGACCCTAAGAATTACAGGCCAATAACTTGTCTGAACACACTGTATAAGATCTTTACAGCTATCCTAAATTATAGGATTGTTTGCACAATTGGACCTGTATGGCGAGAGATGTATGAACAACGTGGCTCAAAGAAAGGCGTAGCAGGATGTCGGGAGAACTTGCTCATCGATAGATGTGTCTGTAAAGACGCAGCATCCTACCAGCGATTTCTATCGATGGCCTGGATTGATTACCGGAAAGCTTTCGATTCAACCTCCCATAGACTTATCATCTGTCTGTTGGAAAGCCTAAAGGTTCATCCACACATCGTGAGGTGCATAAAGACATTAATGCCGCTTTGGAAAACCAGATCTACTATCTCATCTGGAAAACATCGTGTGATCACTAACAGTATCATCTTTCAGAGAGGTGTATTTCAGGGCGACACAATGAGCCCTCTCCTCTTTTGCCTCACATTATTGCCACTATCTCTCGCACTTCGCCATTCCGAAGGGTATCTCTGCGGCAAACCTGGAAACCGAAAGCAAAAGGTCACTCATGTATTTTACATGGATGATCTTAAGATCTATGCTAGGAATCAAGAGAAACTACATCTAGCTCTCACAATTGTCAAAGAGTACACTCAAGAGATTGGAATGGAATTCGGGTTAGAGAAATGCGAAGATCCTGAGCTCGTTGACAGAAGCGCTATACGACATCTTTGCGCTGGAGAGACCTATACATACCTGGGCGTGCCACAGAGCCGCATTCAGGACGTGACATCTATAAAGGATACTGTCCGATGCAGATACAAACGTCTCATCCGGCAGATTTGGTCTTCCGAACTGTCGGCGAGAAATAAAGTATCTGCAACGAACATGCTTGCCGTCCCGGTAGTACTCTATTCATTTGGAGTGGTTCCATGGACGAAGGACGAGCTCAGATCCCTTGATATCAGGACGCGAAAGGTTTTGCACATGAACAAGAGCATGCACCTTAAGTCTTCTGTTCCGCGACTTTACATCTCACGCCGCCTAGGTGGTCGCGGAATACTGAATCTTGAATGTCTTCACAACAGACTTATTCTGGGTACAGCACATATAGTCGCAAGTGGACAAGACCCTCTTCTTAAAATGGTCAGGAAACACGAAGAAGTGGGAAAAGGGGCGTTTCTGTACAAAGCAGCGGAGGAGGCTGCTGAAACACTCGGCCTTGACTTCAATATTAGGGGTGAGCAAAATGCATCAAATCTTATCCATCTTGAATACTCACTCCTGAAGGCCCGGATTAAGAAAGCACAGGAGAAAAACTTCCACGAACAGCTCCTAGACAAGAGGATGCACGGCATCTTCCACAGAAATGTGGAAGATCAGTCGATGTCGTATGAGCTAACGTTTGGTTTCCTTAGATCGCCCGGATTGATGTCGGGCACGGAGGGCTTCATTTTAGCATGTCAAGACGGTGTCATTTCCACTCTAGCATACCGTCGCCACATTTTGAGCCAAGACATTCCCGATGATAGCTGCTGAGCGTGTCATGCACACCCCGAGCATCTAGGACACATACTATCTAGTTGTCCAGCTCATGCGGGAACGACCTACATGCAAAGGCACAATGCGGCACTTAGAGTGCTTTATTACCATCTCTGTCACTCTTATGGCATTAGCCCAAATACCTCTCCGCTAAACGCTCCTAGAGAAATAGAGTCAATTGTCGAAAATGAGAAGTGCCGCATATACTGGAACTTCATATTCTCGACAATTGTTTCTGTTGCGCACTCGAGGCCTGACATAGTTCTCCTTGACTTCGAGAAACGAACCATGTTCGTTATCGAATTTTCGGCACCAGCTGACAAAAACGTCACAGCCAAGGAGAAAGAAAAGAAGGAGAGGTATAAAGACCTTATAAGGGAGTTGCGACGGTTATACCCGGAATATTCTGTTAAGCTCATCGTCTTGATCATCGGCGCTCTTGGAAGTGCCAAGGTTTCACTGGTTAATAGCCTGAAAAGCATCCCTGCGTGTCAACAAAATGCTGAGACACTTGCGGGGAAAATGCAGAAGGCGGTCCTCCTTGGGTCGCTCCGAGTCCTCAGGGTGCACGAGACTTTTGCCGGATGATCGTATTGAGTTCGTCGCAGACTGTAACCACCTATCTCACGGTCGTGAGACGTGGTTACAGCTGAAATTTTACCGCGATTTCGCTGGGAGCGGGTGCAATTTTTCAAATTAGCAGCCGCTCCCGGCGAAATCTTGCGGTTGTCCTTATGACAAACTTTTAACTATATATAAGTTAAAGCACGTGTGAAAAAGCCTGGAATAAAATGCACGCTGTATTATATCTCTAGTCTCGAAATTGTTTGCAGTATCTTATTTGATGTGACACCTCAAGAGGTTGCCGGACCTAGCACATGGCAAAAGAATTATTATTATCAAACTTTGTGGGGTGACTAAAAAATCGAACTTTTGAGAGCAGTAAAACGAACTGATCACTAGACAACGAAAGCAGAGTTTAATGAAATGCATGCAGCCTCATACGGTCCGTGCATCAATGTTCCTAAAACAAACCGTTGAAACACGTCTGGATATTATCTCTTATTAGGGCCGGCGCAGCCCATATTTTGCATGTCTTGGAGTTTGTAAAGGGGGAGGGAGTGGGGGTGGGAGTAAAAATATTGTTTCTTTAGTTTTTGTTTATTTTAACGAGAAGGTTCTTCTTCGTACATCATTCCTGCAGATAAAGGCGTTCATAATTTTATTTAAATCCAATTTATCCAAACAATCTTGCTGAATATGTAAGATCGCCAGCTTATTTAGCCGCTTTTGCCCCATTGTTGATCTTAAATACGTTTTCAGACGCCCTAATGCAGAGAATGAGCGTTCATTCATACACGAGCTACTAGGAATAGTCAGTAAAATTTGTATTAGCTTCTTGTACTTTGCAAGAAGACTACCGATCTCAGCATTACCTATTAAAAAAGTAACTACGTCCTTTAGAACTGGAGTTTTACATTTTTGGCTGAAATTATGTCCAAAAACATATCGCAGTGCAATTTGAGTTTTGTTTTGACAAAATATTCCTCTTAATAAAATTTTATGATCTCATCAACACACGAGCCTTCCTGACCAATCACAAGATTTCGAATGAGTTTAGAAGGTCCATTGTTTCAGATTTAAGCCGACTGTTCATGGAGCTTAATACCTGATCAAAAATTTTGAAAAATCGTTTCCTGTAGTAGCTCTTAGAGGTTGAAAATACATGTTCACTGACTTCCGTTTCAAAACATTATAAAGCTTTTCGCTGTCGAGGTACTTCGGGTTCTTCTAAATTCAGACTTTTTGAACCCTTCACTGTATCAGCCCATGCCTTGTCGAACTTAGCTTCCCGATTTTCAGTGAGACTGATTAGGACTGCTTCAACTTTCTTGTGAGATTCATTTATACCGATGTCAGATTTTTGCAAATCCTTATTCAGTACTTCGATTCTGTGAAAGATTTAAATCATTACCGTAAGCAAAAAGTAGAACTCAAAACTCTGGAGCTGTTTAAGGAACCCTGCTACCTTATCCGATGCTGTTGAGTCTACTGTATGGTCTGCAATTATTAACAAATGATTAATATCGCAATAAATTATAAATTAGAAAAATGTTATAAAATATAGCTTGCTACATAATATTCCTAAACATTGATTGATTTTTTTGCGCGATTTTTGAAATATTCATGAAAATAAAAAAAAAATCACAAAAAATCTCAATTGTTAGAAAATTTCGAAAACGATGCAAAATTATAAAAAATCAATTGCTTTTTATAGCATTTTTGTAGAGGATCTCTTTTACGATGGCATATCAAATTTTTTCTTAGTAACACGTTAGTTCATATTCAAAAAATTGAATTATTTGTAAATTCATCTTCATATGATCAAGATATGGCTTTTGTTTATCATTGATATACATTTTTTAAAAAGATTAGAAAAGAGTACAAACATTTTTTTCAAAAATTATGTTCTCTTAAACTATTTGGAGAAAAAAAAGCAAAGTTCTGCTTTCTCGATTTATTTATACTAAACTCGTGAGTAAAAGCGAGTAAAAAGTCAACTTTGTTTACTTGAGGTAAAAAATTTATTGATCATGTGGAAACAATTCAAAAATTTTTTTTTTTATTTTCGAAGAAATTATTATTGTAAAATCCAATGGGTCATTCCATAATAGATTGTTTGTGGTTTTTAGAACTGATATTCAAAAATTGCTGTGCCCTGCGAAAATGGCATGTTATTTTAGGAAAATACGTAAAATAATTTAATAAAACTAAAATTGTATTATGATTTACAGAATTAAAGTTGTATTTGATAAAAACCTATTTTAATTTGAGTAAAAATTTCAATAATAAAAACATTCATAATTTTACTGATTTGAAGTGAAAGATAACAGTAAAATACAACAAATGCGAGAACAGTAAGAAAAAATAGAACTTTGTTCCCCCCAAAATACAAATACACCCTTGACTTAAAGTTTATGACATGTTAACTGTATATTATCTATCACTCCTAAAAATTTCAATGAAAAAAGAGGTAACTGTTTTGAGAAAATTTCGTGTTTTAATTTTTTTTTAAATCGAAACAGCTTTACCATTTTGTATTCTTTCTTCATTTGTCTAATCGGCTTCGTAAGAGTGAAAAACATTTGACAAACTTGAACAGAAAAAACCTTAAAATCTCAAAAATTGCGAAAAGGCGAGGTTTTGAAAATAAAATAAAAAAATTTCATTCTGAAAAATACAAAATCCAGCCGATTCATCCTGGAATTAACCCAGTATACGAACCAATATATTATTATAAAACTAAGTAAGCTCACGGTTTTCTGCATCACAGTCTATTTCCTTCTTCGTTTGAGTCTTTACGTTTTAACTCCTATTCTCGAAATCACATTTTTTATTCTCACTAATGTTACAAGAGTTAAAGCTATCATCTTTCTTACGCAAAAAAATGGTCTAAAAGCCGCGTTTTTAATCACCTTATCCTCCTTCAACTTCTTCTCTTTTGCTAACATTCGTGTTTGACAATCACTTCGTTTACGTTTAACCGCTTTGATTTTAAAAGAGATGTTCTCAGTGCAAAATGCAATCCAAAACTGAGGACTCTGGCCTAATTGTTTCTCTATTCTTGACGCAGGTATATTGTCAAAGTAACCGAAATGAGTGGAAATAACATTAACCATAGGGGAAAATCCCGTGCCCAGACTTGCGGGCTCAGCGTAGACTCCCTGTTGAGCGACAACTCGAGAACAATAAATTCAGAACTATAAACAGCAAAATTTTACAAGTCCATGGTAACGACCCATGCAAACTTGGAAGTTTAAATTCTTCAGCAAAGTTCAGGTACTTAGTGAAGTGCGTGAAGGGTACACGAAACAAGGTATCGCCGATACCATGGCCGAAAAAGAAATCGAAAACGAACAGTCCAGAACCCAGACAAGAGATATATTTTTAAAGCAACAGTAAATTATTTTTTTTATCTTTCCGTCCAGTTGTCCATGTATGGAATTTCCATGTTTGGAAATTTATATGTCTCGAGTTCTCCATGGCATCATGCTGGCTGCGCCGCCCCTGTCTCTAGTCCTCGCTCGCTACTCGATACCAAAATAAAGCGATAAGAATTCCGAGCATACGACCAAACATAAGAAATGCTTTATTATTTCTTCAGATACCTTTCTTGCCTATATTATTCAAATATTTTTTAATATTAATTTTAATTGTATCTTCCTCTTTATCTTTTATCCTCTTTATCTATACATGAACCACTACAGCTGTAGAATGTTCTCTAATAGTAATATATCTACCTCTTCATCTTTAAGTTATAGAAGTTTCTAGACTGCAGAAGAATGTTTTTCACGAATTATTTGCGCACTAAAAAAATAAAGACGGGAATTTTTCATTGAATGTATTATCTATAAGAAAGCAATAAATCAGCCTTGTTTTTCTCATAACTATATGACGCAGTAGATATTTTTGCGCATTAAATAAAGACAGGAATTTGTAGTTGAAAGTATTATCTATAAGGAAGCAATAAATCAAATTTATATAGACAAAACAGGATGTCATACATAGCCTTCCATATCAAATTTCGCTGATACACCTGCACCTTTTGCGCATTAATTAAATATTTATCTAGAAGGAAGTGATAAATCAGCCTTGTTTTTCCCATAACTATATGACGCAGCAGAAAAAATGCCAAGACAAAGCAAAATATAACCTTGAAATTATTTACGTGAATTGATCGAGATAACAAATAACTTCGAAGCTGCTTACATGAATTCAGAATTGCGCAACATTATTCTGTGACGTCATCAGGAATGTTCTAGAAGCTCAGGACGGACATGATTCAATACAGGTTAGAAGCTTCTCGATGTCAGTAAGGTAGGAATCTTTGTCTATAACGCAGCCTACTCATCTACTCTGACAACACCAAATGACTTTAATCGATAAGAGGTTCTGATGAAAGGGTTGATTATTGTTCTCTGTCAATTTTGTGAGTGGCATATAATAGTAGCATTTGAAATCCTATACAAAAAGCCCGTCATCGCCGCATATTAAAATATAAATTTTTAAGTGGTCATCGCTTCGCAAAGTGTTAGAACCTCCGTATCGTGGACACTTTTCAAGATTTGCACAATAATGTTGTTTTTCATATGAGTGCCTTTGAAGATGAATGTCTCCCAATCCGGTTTGAAAAATTTAATATCACTTCAGAGGACCGATGGGGCACCCACCAACCACAGAAAACGATATCTTTGTTAATTAGTAAGCTTAAACTTTTGTATTGGTGGCACATTTGAGCAGCTTTAAAGTTATATGATGAATGGCGCCATCTCCACCCCCCCCCCCCCAACCTTGTCGCTAATAACTCTGTTATGAATGTGGCACAAGATTTTTGCTTGATTGCGCATACCGGGGAATTCGGAGTTCTTCAAGGTTATGCAATCCTAATTTTATTTGTTGAATGGGGAAGGGGGTAGTATATACATCCCCCCTTAACACTTGCTATAACTCTTACGGTTTTGTAGCGCAAATCTTTTTATTGATGGCGCATATGAACGCATTTGCGACACCATTCATTCGGTTGAAGAAGTTTAAAATTATTACTCTGGGGGGCGGGGGGGGGGGGCGTTAGTTGGTGCAGTGAACCTAAAAAATGTTTCATGTATTTAAATGTGCGTCTACAACGCATACGTTTTATATAAGCAAGGTTTTACGACGAGATTCGATACAAACGAAATATGTTATTATTTTCTCAAACTATTTGCAAAAATAAATTTATGTGTCATTTTATTTTCAGTTGAAAATTTAAAAAAAATCTTCAACTATTTTTCCGCTTTTAAAATAATTCCTCTTCTAGGCGGCCGCCTAGTCTGCCTTCACGATAAGACGAGCCTGCATATAAGTTACTCCAGCAGGTGGAATCTATGTCATTTCATTACACTAATTTTGTGTCATTAAATGCGGAAAAAGCGGAAATTGTTGGCATTAAAATATACTTTCGAATGTAAAAAGTCCTGCAAGTCTTAGCGTGGGACGCCAGTAGTTCTCGAGAAAAAAAATCAAACGCATGATCTGCACGACGAAGCGTAAATCTTTTTGCTTCACCTCATTTTTTATACAATTTTTTCGATTTTGAGAGAAAAAAATTGTGATTTTCATAGTTTTATGGGAGTGAGAAGTTGATCGCGTTATTAAATAATTGTTCTGCATTGAAGAAAATAAAAAACTTAACAAAATACAAGTAAAGCGAGTTTAATTATGCACATCAAAAATTTTGGAGGCAACCTATGAGTATATAGCCTAAATATTTGAAGGAACGTGGAGAAGTTCATTATTCTACATATACCTAGCGAATAAATAATCTTATTTTTCTTAATGATTACACTTGCTTTATTTGCATTTTTCAAGTTTCTCATTTTTCTGAGCTCGAATAAATTATTTTATAACATACTCAACTTTACTCTCTCATAAAACTGCAAAAAAGCATTTGTTTCTCTTAAAATAAGAAAATCTGCCTTTTAATAATAATCAAACTCGGTCAAATAGAGCTAAAGATACGGTATTTAATTACAAAAAGTTACACAAAATTTCAAAGTCCCATATCTTCGTTAATTTTTTAAATGTTCAAAAAATATTTAGAGGGGTTTTTTGCCACTGCGAAAGGAAATTTTTTTCATCAATTTTTCACGGAAAAAAGTAGATAGTTAGATTCACTTTGATGTATTGTTAACTTGAAGTTTACTTGTTCGCATTGCACAAGAAACATTTCAAATAGTTTTTGATACTGAATGAGATAGTGATCTCAAAATATACAAAGTCTAAAGTCAGCATTACTACTTCAAATTGTAAAAAGAAAGATTACTAGAACAAGTAGCTACAATAACTATTTGAAATAGTACATTTGAACATGTAAACTGTATGAATAACTAATTTTCATAGTAAGCAAAGAATTGTTAGTTTGACTTTTGCAAGTGAGTTCGATCTGCTTTTTCGCATTGCAATAAGTACTGCGCGAGATTGTTAGCCTTACTATTTGAAATTGTAAGTGAGTTCAGTGGCACAACTAGAAACGTGTAGGCCCATTCCGCAACATTTTTTAGGCGGTCCGTTTCAAATTAAAAAAGAAGGACGACTTGTAACTTGCTTATTAGTAAAACAACAGATTTTCGCTTTTCAATCTATAAGACAGACCGCGCACTGACATTTTACAAAATTAAATAAATTATCGGAAACTATTTTATAATGTTTTCTCTTTTATCATAATATCAGTTGAAATAATTATTATAAATGAACATAGTGAATAACTCTACTTGATACTTCAATACTGTTTTTTTGTTTTGTACAAAATTTTCAGAATTTAAAAATATTCTGAAGAATTATATATAAAAAGAATAGTTTTTTTTTAATTATTTCTATTATGGAATTTTCTGCTTATGATATTTTTAATTTCTTATAACACTAAAATTCATTAGGATCGTACTTGATTAAGCCACCTAAGTTCAAATATTATATTATTTGGAAGAATTTTTTTTTAGTAGAATAATACATTGTTTTCGACATATCATTTCTTGAACCAATAATGAAAAAATAATTTGTAATAAAATTTGATTTCAAATTAATTTCCAATTTTAACGTAGTAATAATTTTTTCAACCTTTTCACATTGATATTTGTAAAAATTACTACCATTTCATGAAAAAAACAATATTTTCTAATTTTTTTTCAGATTTTCAATAACAATAAAATCTACCATACTACTATGATATCGCGATCTTTGATATTACAGGGATCAAAGCGTAAAAGGAGCTCAAAAAAGGGGAAATAGGGTGGTTTTCGCACGAAAAAGGGGAAAATAGGGGAAAGATTAAACATTTATTTTCATATGTCGAAAAGAACAAACAACCTTTTCGTAAGAAATGTTACATTTTTAAATAACTTTTAATGATTTTTCAATGATTTCTGCCATTAAAGATTTATTTTTAAAAATTGGATATAGCTAGATCGTTGGAAACCCATCCAGAGTGAAATAAAAAAGTCCGGGAAAAAATAAAATTAGTTAAATACACGATTTTGATATGTCTGACATCGTTCTCATAAATATTTCTTTCCAAGATTTGTCATTTCATCCTTACTATAATTAGTACTTTCAATCTAAATTTAAAACAATTGAAATCAGTTAATATCTTCTGTTCTCTTTCTTAAATTTACAATTAAACCATTTTTGTTGATTAAAAAAAAATTTGCCTTATTGAAAACTTTTGGAAAATATATAAAAACATGTTTTTTGGATTGATTCGAACCTGAAATTGAGTCACCTTGAACCAAAGAAACATGTTATTATTTTTTATCCATGGGAAAAATTTTTTTCGTGGTGTTTATCACGTTCGAAAATCGCAAAAAAAGATATGAAATCCCAAAAATCCTAATTCACGACAAACATTTTTTCCGAAAAATAAAAATAAAAAAATGTTTCTTTGGTTCAAGCTGAATAAATTTCAGTTTCGACATATTCAACTTTTTTTTAAGTGTGTGCATATGACTCAATAAAAAAAAAACATGTTTTTGCATATTTTCAAAAAAATTGTAACTGAGCAAGAAATTTATTTTTAACTTTCGCAATTTTAAATTTTCAATGAGTAAGATAATTTTTGAGCAACAGTTTTTAACCAAAAATCGAATAGTTATATTTTCGTTTCAAAAAATTAATTTTCAATTGAAAAAACTGAATTTTCGCCCAAATTGTTGAATTTTCTACAAAGCAGTTGATTTTTCAACACGAAAATATGAATTAATAATTAAGAAGTTAATTTTCGTGCCAAAAAAAGTACTTTCTATAATACACACGAATTTTTAACTCAAAAATATAAGCTTTCAATACAAAAAATAATTTTCAATCAAAAATTGCAATTTTCAGTTTGAAAAAGTGCATTTTTAACGAAGTAGTTTGATTTTCAACCAAAAAGACAGATTTTCAACAAAATGAATATATTTTCAACCAAATAGTTACATTTTTAACCAACTTTCTGCCAAAAAATATAACTTTTGAACGAAATTTGAACATGCAACCAAATAGTTGAATTTCCAACTAAAAAAGATCAATTTTCAAACACAAATGGAATAGTTCAATTGTGAGTTTAAAAAAATTAATTTTCAACAAAAAAAGTTTCAACAATAGTTAAATTTTCAAGTAAAAATTAAAAAAAATTAAAAATTGCTCAAGTTAGAACATTTAAAATTCCAGTTGATGAGTTTGGAAAATTCCATTCTTTAATTAGGTATTTAACTTTATACATTTCAACTAAAATGTATTAATCTTCTAATACTTATTTAAAAAATAATATATATTTTGTAACTGTTCCAATTTTATATTGGATAATAACTTCTGTCGGCAGTTTTCACATTTTCAACTTGCTTTAAAATGTTTCATCTTCAAATTTGTTTAAGAGTATTTATTTGTAATGGTCTGAACTTGGAACGCGTTACTTATTTATTCATAAATAATTTATTTAAGTGCTATAATTGCTTTAATTATTATTCAATGATGGGTACAATTTCAAATATCGTATATTTAAAGAGAAAAGGGGAAAAGGGGGAACGTTTTTGAGAATAGGGGGAAAAAGGGAAATTTCAAGAAAAAAGGGGAAACTAAGAAAAACAGGGGAAGACTGTGCACCCTGATATCAATTTCTCGGAACCGAATATATTTTTTTTTTAAACAGTTTTTATTCTAATTCAGCATCCCCATCTCATGAGAAAAATTTTATTTGTGCAATTCAACGTTTGTCTCATCTTAAAATAGTGATTTCGATTTTGCATTTGATATATTATTACGATGTTTAAACTATTTTTTATTTATACATCAGTTCAAAATTCAAAAACTTTAATTCGAAAACATTTTTTCAAGCCTTAATTTTCAATAATACAAAATATGTACTTTTTAAAAATTGTAATTCAATTCATTTTATAATAATATACATTTACTAATAATATATTTACTGTGTGTGTTAATACTTCTAAGCAAAATATTTTTCCCAAGCTCGTTACAAAATATTAGAAATCATCAGTAAGAGATTATTTAAAAAAATTTTAAGTAATTATTTATTATAATTTCTTAGCTGGCCACGTTTTTCTCAGAGAAACCGCTTGACCGAGAGTTTGTCAGAAAAGTCTAAGCGGTTCCGTAGCTCACTTGACTAACACTTGCGCTAGATTTAGGTTTTAGGACAGGTTTTAGGTAGTTAGGTAGGGTTCGATTCCCCAGCGGGGGCGATTTTTCAAAGCGTTTTAGCGTGCGATTATATGTGTAAGGCTCTGTGCGTGCAATTGTGTAAGAATAATCGTAAATTAAGTGCAGTAATAATCATATATAAAATAATTTTTTCCTTTTCGAATCGATCGACGTTTCACATCATTTTTGTTGTCGAAAGTTTCGAGCTAATCTATTTATAAATCGTGTATAGAATGCGTGCAGAGCATATATACATATACATATAATGCGTTACAATGCGAAATCGGCAAAGTTACTCTTCACAGAAGTAAGGCATACTACACGAAATAGTAACTCTTATTCTCCTGAGTGTGGACGGTTACCAACTGGTGCAGTGCATCCTACTATTTGAAATTGTTCAACCTACTCTTTTAAGAAGTCAGTTTAAATAACCTGAATGCGAAATAGTAATTTTAACAAAATTCACCGACGAAAAGCTGAGGTTCAATTTCAAATAGTTAGAGCTGCTGGTTCACAGAGTTTTTTTAACGATCCACTTTTTTCCGTGTTGTTATTATTGTTATGAAATGATACCTGCAATCTATTGCTTTATTACCAGTTACTCCCGAACACTCGAAATTTATTAGGAGAATTTATTACATAGGAAAGGTTTAATTCAAAGAGGAAAGAAAAAATCTTGAAAGGAAGTTTAAATATAAAATTTATTTTCTTGTTTCTCGTCTACTTCTTATCATAATCTATACACTTATGCTAATTTCTAATCGCTAGTGTTATATCACGCATACATTATTGCAGAATTTTTTTTGACATCGAAAACGCATCACGAAATGAGATAACCCTAACAATCATCACATGTGTAGTTACATACTTTAATGTCCCGTGAATTTAGTGGTGCCTGAATGAATTGTTAAGAAAGAAAAAAGAAATGAATATTCTTTTATCGCTTTTCTCGGAGGATGTCGTATGAGCCAGAAGATAGATAAATTTTATCTGCGAGACTAGGAAAATATCGAAAAGACGTAAAACGGTCGACTCACTATCAATGAATGTTAAGATATTCGTTAGTATCTCTCTCATTTTTCAAATCTGTTTCTCTATATGATCCACCCAAGTTATTAACAAATAAAAGATACAGATACAAACAATAGACAAATGATTTCAGAGATAATACAACAATTCCATTAATTATATTTTAAATAAGCATAAAACATATATACGGGGATTTTATATATTTATATATTTAAACATAGATACTAACACAGCACAAATTATTTTGTATACAGTACTGTAAAAATAAATCCCTAAATTAAAAATAATTTAATATTGATGTACAATTTTCTAATGCCCGTAATCTTAACTAAACATATTTTTTAAATACATCTCACTGTATGAAATTTACCTTCATCTTAATAATCTGAGGTATTTGTTGTAATGCTATATAAGCATACGTGTCAAATGTAATGAAAAGCAGCATAATTTATTTACTATTTTCGAATAAGTAAGACCACGATAAAAACATTTTTAATTATTCGGAATGTCATGTCATCATATGTGATTTATCACATTCGAGACATTCGTGTCAAATCTCAATTTCCTCAACGTGATAAATAATTTTATGTACAGTTGCAAAATCGTTCACACTAAACATTTTTTTTAATGCTATTTGCACATTTAGTGACAATAAATTTATTCAGATTCAAATTATTCCTTGAATTGAAAAAAGAAAAATTAAAAAACACATGAGTTTACAAAGTTCATTTTTGACATAAATTACGTCCGGATAATTTAAATATAAATAACATCTTTTTTCAGAAGTAAAACTAAAAAGAACTTATATATTTTCAACACAATCTCATGCGTTACAAGCAAATTTCATGTGCCATTCCAGTTTAGTTTATTAGGAAACTTATACATAATAATGTTTGCAACTTTTAGCTCGATTTGCTTGAACGCTTCCGATAAATTGCAGACGGCGTAACAATCAGAGAAGCGTCTTCGCGACGCCAGGGAATCTTGAAAAAAGTATATATAACAGATGTCTCGAGGACATTTAATCTTTCTGAAAATGTTGCTTCTTTGGGTCAATTGATTTCATTATTTTTTATCCTTACTGAATTAATTAATCTTCTACTATTGAAAAAATACTTATCGATAATTTTTTGATATAGAAACTTATGATTAGAATAGATTCAATTTATATATTTTCATAGGCAGTGAATTAATTCAGCAAATATAATTTTTACTCTTTATTTACCTTATTATAGTTGAGCATTTAAAACAAGTATTAATAAATTTTTAATAGAGAAAAATACTCACAGTAGAATATTTCTTAAGAAGAAACTTGATCACTGAGCAAATAATACTACCTAGTATATGAAAGTCTGTAGTAGTTTCATATTGTGATTTTAATTTCCAGAAAGTTTCCTTTTAAATAAATTTTCTATAAAAAGCATATTTATGGAATTATTTCATTGATTCTTTTCATAAATTTTGATGTCAGTGTAATCTATTCATTTAAAATTAATTAAGTTACTATAATAAGGAAACTTGGAAGATTACACAGTCTTAAATCGGGCACTCCTTTCTCCTCGAATTAATAATAATTATTATAATAAACTATAGTTACATACACGGAATGACATGACAACTAAACTAGATCACAATTCAATTCAAATGTGCGCTACCCTTTCCTTTCAAAAAGAAAGTATTCTATTTGAACAAATATATTTTTGTGAACTGCTTAAATCGTAATATTTAAAGTTTAAAAATAGTTGAGTTTCATACTTGAACTTTTGTCTGATAAAAAATCATTAAAAATAATAGAAAGATTTTTAGACTGACAAAAAACCCGCTCAAAATTGTTAACTAAGTATTTGAGCATTATTTAGAGGACATTAAAATAAAAAATAAATGAGATTAGTGATGATAATACTATCAGAGAAATACACAAAAGCGCAATCGCCAATAAAATATTTCCTCATTGCTATCGATTATAATAAATATAAATTTAAATTGGAATGCAAATTGCTTTACAAAAAAGGAAATACTTTATTGTCACTTTTAAATTTGTCTAAGTGTAAAGAAAGTAAAGAAAAAATAATTACTTTTTATAATTTAAAATACATATAGAAACCGGTAGATATTTTAATCTATAAGTATAACAAGCGGATTTTTTCCAGCAAGGATAGCGCAGAGGGGATGTAATAAATTTTATGAAGCGAGAATAACATCTCATGTTCCATATTACAATTCTACATTTCATAAAACTGAACATTGCTCAACATTTGAGAAGTTCTTTAATATAAAATGAACAATTTATTTTCTTTGTTCATTCATTGTTAGGAAATTTTGCAAATATGCAAAATATTTCATCGTTTCATTCATTCTTCTGAAAAGCTGTTGTTTAATACGTAGGTGACTAGAACGTACCCATTTTGAAATTAAGAAAGAACAATCTTTCCAGAGATTGTATTCAATTGATTTTCTTTCGTATGAAGAATTATTTGTTTTTCTTTTCGATCCTTTCTGTGGATGTGGAAAAGAGCTGATGCTGATAAAATGAAGGAAATTAGACTGCCCCATTGGAAGCAAGCTTCAAAGATGTTAGCAGTGTAGTAGGCTTGATGAAGGATAGTTAGGACTGGATCTGGAATATTGTTGATTCCTACTTCAATCCAAATTAGAGGAAGTATCGTACCGTCTTTTATATTTCCCAGAAAAGGTACTCCATCTGCTTTTCGAGCTTCTAGGTTTATTTGAATCCGAGATGCACCACCAATTGGAACCCCCAGGTTCTAGAATATGAAAAAGTTTGATTTTTGTATTAACGAGAAGTTCAGGAAGACATAATCTTTTACTCATTATTGTAACTAAAAAAATTCGAAAAATCTTCTGACGCTATAGTCAAGATTCACACTAAACCAGGCAAGTTAGCGACTAGTCTTCCAATAGCTTTATACCATTTTAGACACCCTGTCAGTTTTGCAAATTCTAATAAAAAATATTTATGATCGACACCTCATTGATTTTATGAAAAATTGATCAGTACCTGATCTGAGCCATACTAGATCTTCGAGATTAGGTGGTTCTAGGCAAACCAAAACTGTGACAGATCTCAGAAAATTGACGACAATTTTTTTAATAATTTAAAATGTTTCTTTTTTACTTGGGATAAACGAATTCCCGGAAAGTTCCTCGCTATAAGATTTCTGGATTGTGGGAACGAAAAAATCTCGATACACTTTTTGCCATACTTTTTAGCTAACCAGACATTTTTTCTAAATTTTCAAGTTAAACAATTTTTTCAACTTCTTTTCAAATTTCCTTTTCAAAACTTTTCCTTTTTTTCCAAATTGTAAAGTTTGTACACATTTTGTGTCCTAAAATATTACTATTTCATTCATTTGATTAGAATTATATGGAAAGATAGGTTTCAAGAAATTGAAAAAAATCTTTGCACAAGTTGACCTCCATAATACTTCTGATCAGATCAAATTCCTTCCGTTTACTTTAGTTGTATTTTCTTGGCCTGAGTCTGTTATGGGAATAAAAACTCCTTATTTCTCGTATGTACAATAAACTCGATTACCAGTTTGTTTACCATGGACAAATAATGATAACCGGCGAAAAATATGCTCTTATTGTATCCGGGCCCTAAATCAAAACATTCAATTCTTAAAGTAAGAATTTGTAATCTATGAAGTCCAAAACTCCCAGCGTTGATTTTTTGGAAATTAAGAGCACTTAACTTTCTAATTAGCTCTTCATAAAAATTAAATATAAATAAGTATTTTGTGAAGTCTAAGCATTTCTATTGACTTTTTGATTGGATGCAATGTCCTCAGATTCCTCAAAAGAGTATGTAAGCACTAAAACTTTTCACTTTATTGTCCCTTTGTGATATCTAAACAAATTTCTACACTTTTGACACTAAAATGTAAACAACAAGATTTCCTCGAATGAGAGATGTCACAATGGGAATCACTGTAAATATATGACATGCCGAAAACTTGACTAGTCATACTCTGAGAACAACATGACTCGCGCATAACTGACATGACGCGCAATGTGACTTGTCGCATTTGGATACAGCTATCGGGCCGTTCCAAAAATACGTAACGCTTATTCCTGACATTTTTACCGCCCCCCCCCCCCTACGTAACGCTTTTTCTATAGCAAGTGTGTGTAAGTTTAATATTACCGCAACGCTTGAGGTGAACCCCCCCCCCCGTCTCATAAAGGCATTACGTATTATTTCAACGGTCCCTATCCAGATTGAGAAAATTCCTAAATTGTCTGGACTCACTCCTAATAATAAATAAAAATCAAAACTTACGGGGTGTAGGTCAACATAACTCTCGTGAAGTTCTTTTTGAGGATCAAGACCATCGATTTGTTTAATTATGGATTCATCCGCCTGATAAAAATGAGGGAAGGATGTCAATGTTGGCATTCCAAAATTGCAACTAGACGCATTGAAAATTCCAGCTGGTGGACAGGTTTTCTTTGTAAAAACTGAAGTACCTTTGTCTTTTTGACAATAACAAGAGTTCTTAGTTTTAGATGATGTAAAAAGATCTTTAGGTGGCTTGTATCTGGAAATATAAAAGTAATTATTTTATATTCTCAATTTTAAAATATTCACACTCTCACAAAAATTAGTATATATATATATATATATATATATATATATATATAATTAAAAAAAAAGTTAAACAACCACCGCAGGGTTCCACTAAGAGCAACTGCCATCCAAAAAACGTCAATAGCCCCCAGTAGCACCGCGGTAAATCACACCCACGGCCACGTCTCACAACCGTGAGATGGGTGGTCATAGGCAACGGCGAAATCACAACGACAGGCCGGCGAAACCCTCGTGTGTCTTGAGGACACGAAGCAACCCAAGGATGACAGCTTTCTGCATCCATCTCGCAAGTGCCTTGGCATATTTTTGGCACGCGGGTATGGCTTTAAGGTTACGAACCAGTGATAGTTTCGCACCTCCGAGAGCACCTATCACAAGGACAATTACTTGTATCGAATATTTTGGGTACAGTCGTCGTAGCTCTTTTTTAAGGTCTTGATACCTCTCCTCTTTTTCTTTCTCCTTTGCCGTGATGTTGTATTCGGACGGAGCCGAGAATTCGATCACGAATATAGTTCGTTTCTCGAAGTCTTGGAGAACAATGTCAGGCCTCGAGTGCGCAACGGAGACTGCTGCCCGAAAATTGTAGTTCCAGAAAATTTGGCACTTCTCGTTTCGGACAATCGACTGTATCTCCCTTAGAGCGTTCGGCAGGGCAGGGTCGCGGCCAACGCCGTAAGAGCGACAAAGATGGTAATAAAGCACTCTTAGGGCCGCATTATATCTGTAGATATACGTCGTTCCCGCGTGGGTCGGACACCCTGATAGTATGTGTTCTAGGTACTCAGCGTGTGCATGACACGCTCTGCACCTATCACTGGGAACTTCTTGACATAAAATGCGCTCACGGTATGCTAAGGTGGAAATGACACCGTCCTGGCATGCGAAAATAAAACCCTCTGTACCTGAATTAAGCCCTGATGATTTGAGGAAAGCAAAAGTTTGCTCCTTCGACAAGGACTGTTTTTCTACATTTCTGTGAAAGTTTCCGTGCATTTTGTTGTCGAGTAGCTCTTGGTGAAAATTTTCAACCTCTGCTTTCTTCACTTTGGTTTTTAGAAGTGAAGCATCTAGATAAAGTAATGCACTCTCCTCACTTCTGATGTTAAAATTCAGGCCAAGGTTCTCGGCCGCTTGCTCCGCGGCTTTGTAAAGGAACGCTCCTTCGCCAATCATCTCGTGGTTCCCGACCATCTTTAGGAGAGGATCTCTGCCATTCGCAACGATTTAAGCTGTACTTAGAACAATCTGGTTATGAAGAAACTGGAGATTCAGAAGTCCGCGTCCGCCTTGACGGCGTGAAATATATAATCGCGGAACTGACCAATTGATATGCAAGCTTTTATGCATATGCCTGATCTTACGTGTAATGACATCAAGGGCCTTAAGCTCGTTCTTCGTCCATTGAACTACCCCAAACGAGTAGAGTGGAACCAGGACGGCAAGCATGTTAGTCGCAGATACCTTGTTCAACGCC
>CAKNYM010050884.1:138783-164264 GCA_932195095.1 Andricus curvator
TTGTCGAGTAGCTCTTGGTGAAAATTTTCAACCTCTGCTTTCTTCACTTTGGTTTTTAGAAGTGAAGCATCTAGATAAAGTAATGCACTCTCCTCACTTCTGATGTTAAAATTCAGGCCAAGGTTCTCGGCCGCTTGCTCCGCGGCTTTGTAAAGGAACGCTCCTTCGCCAATCATCTCGTGGTTCCCGACCATCTTTAGGAGAGGATCTCTGCCATTCGCAACGATTTAAGCTGTACTTAGAACAATCTGGTTATGAAGAAACTGGAGATTCAGAAGTCCGCGTCCGCCTTGACGGCGTGAAATATATAATCGCGGAACTGACCAATTGATATGCAAGCTTTTATGCATATGCCTGATCTTACGTGTAATGACATCAAGGGCCTTAAGCTCGTTCTTCGTCCATTGAACTACCCCAAACGAGTAGAGTGGAACCAGGACGGCAAGCATGTTAGTCGCAGATACCTTGTTCAACGCCGACAGATTGGAAGACCAAATCTGTCGAAGAAGATGCTTGTATCTGCTTCGGAGAGATTCCTTCACTGATGTTAGGTCCTGAATGCGGTTTTGAGGCACGCCCAGGTATGTATAGGTCTCTCCAGTATTAAGATGTCTGATAACACTTATATCCACAAGCTCAGGGTCCTTGGGAACGCCAGTAATCTTTCCTTTCTTCAGATGAATTTTGGCACACTTGTCCAAGCCAAAGTCATATCACAATCTCTCCTGTGTAGTTCTTGACAATATTTATAGCAGTTTGAAGTTTGCTTTTACCAGAGGCATAGATCTTCAGGTCATTCATATAAAATACATGAGTGACCTTATGCTCGCGCTGATTAGTGTCGCCACAGAGGTATCCAGGAGAATTTCGTAGTGCGAAAGATAGAGGCAGAACTGTGATGCAAAAAAGCAAAGGGCTCATGGTATCACCTTGAAAGACGCCCCTCTGGAAGGTGACGTTCTTCGTTGTCACACGATAATTTCTAGACGAGATAGTAAATCTAGTTTTCCAAAGAGGCATCAATCTCTCTATGCATCTCACTATGTGTGGATGTACCTTCAAGCTTTCCCATAGACAGATGATAAGTCTATGAGAGGTTGAATCGAAAGCTTTCCGGTAGTCAATCCAGGCCATTGACAGGATCCGCTGATGGACTGCAGCGTCTTTACAGACACACCTGTCAATTAGCAGGTTCTCTCGACAGCCTGCTACACCTTTTTTTGAGCCACGTTGTTCTTATATCTCTCGCCATACAGGCTCAATTCGTCGAACAATCCTGTTGTTGAGGACAGCTGTAAAGATCTTATACTGCGTGTTCAAACAAGTTATTGGCCTGTAATTCTCTGGGTAGGACAAGTTGCCTTTTTTTGGCAGGAGTATGGTGCGACATAACACCAGCCACTGCAGAATGGGCGTCTCCGACTTTAAATATGAGCTGAATATGCGGGCCAAATGTTGGTGTGTAAAAGTAAACTTTTTCCACCAAAAGTTCTTGATACAATCTGGTCCAGCAGTGGAAAAGTTCTTTGTGCCTCTAAGTGCTTTTTTCACCTCTTCGGCAGTGATTGATGGACATTCCTCCTCAGATTTTATGAGGTTGTCGCAAAACTCCTTGAAGCGGATGATATTGTCAGTATCTTCTTTCAAATCTAGTGTTTTCGGGATCTTGTACACCTCTCTCCAAAAAGTCTCTACCTCCTTGGGCTTGGGTGGATTTTTTACAGAAACAGGTAGATCGCTGAAGAGGCGCGATGGGTCAGCGAGAAACTGTTGATTCTCCCTGATCCATCTCTCCCTCTTCTGTATTCTCCTCCTTGCGTCAGATAACAGCCGTATTTTGTCAACAATATGCTGCTTGATTGTCAGCAGCTTTGACTTGTTTAGTGTGTGATTCAAGATCCTTAGTTCTTCGGCGAACTTTCGAACCCTTTCCGTAAACGGTGTACCAGATGTTATGTAGTCAATCACACATTGAACACGGGACACATTCTGTCTTGCCCATCCAATCTTCTTGTTCAGTTGAAGCAAGCGTCTTTTGGTCTTTTGATCCATCGTCGGTTTCAGCCTTCGAGTTGAATCAGCCAAAGCTCTCGCTTCCACGAAGGATGGCATCCATTTCAGCCAGATCTTGGGGCTTAGGAGGAACTTGCATGTTAATGTTCCTTCTTGTAATGAAATTTGCAATCATCTCTCAGAAGGTGCCTGCTTTCTGCGGTTGGTCTCAATGTCGCTTCCTCATCTTCGTCTGCAGCTTCATAAAGCAGCGGTTGGGGAAGCGCTCCGCGTACATATCCATTTGTCCGGAGGTTGACGGCTTGATTTCGCAAAGACTGACGCGAAACGTGCTGAAACTCTGGGTGTTCCTGGCACCACAGAGTGTGCATATGCGCCATAAAGCCTCGGTGAATAGGGATAATGCTGGAATCGTAGCATTCTAACAAGTCATCCTTGAGTTGATCCGTCCACTGAATGTGGGCGTTTCGCCGGTTCGTCGTCGTGTTTGCATCTAAATTATTTCCAGCACCCCGAACTCTAGGCTTATCGGCATTGTTTTCCGACCCATTGTCGGGTGCTCTGCGCGTTCGATTGTCTTGAACCGCATTTACAACATTTTGATGTTTTGGTGGTTTCATTGTTGTGCCCACGAGTAGCTAGGGAAAGGGTTCATACATCCTTGTAGAGCCCCGCGTGCAAGGATAAGGCTGATACTCTGAGAGGTCGCCCGGTATCCCAGAGTCACCGTTTGAGACACGTAACCCTGGTGCAATTCAGCTTTCGGCACGGTTGTTACGCCTTCGCTTAGGAGTTATTCCTTCGGGACCATCCCTGGACAATTGTCCGCGACTGCTTATTAATTATTGTAACCTTATTCAGCAGAAACCCTAGGTACAGGGACCCTCTGTCCGCAACCCGAGGACGCGTTCGGTGGCTTTGTCATAGGCCCTTCGGTTCTATTCCAAAGGAATCGAAACCGAAAACCGAAATATATATATATATATATATATTATATATATTCGGTTTTGATTCCTTGGGAATCGAACCAAAGGGCCTATGACAAAGCCACCGAATGCATCCTCGGGTTGCGGATAGAGGGTCCCTGTACCAAGGGTTTCTGCTGAATATGATTACTGAATATATTATAACCCCTAAGCGGAGGCATAACAACCGTGCCGAAAGCTGAATGGCACCTGGGTGAGGTGTCTCTAACAGTGACTCCGGGATACCGGGCGACCTCTCAGAGTATGCAGCCTTATCCTCACATGCGGGGCTCTACAAGGATGGACGAACACTTTTTCAGAAAACCCTGCTCCCGACAACGGGTCGGACAACAATGCCGACTACCCTAGAGTTGGGGGAGCCAATCACGAGAGAGTCAATGCGATTGACCGACAGAATCTCATTACTTTCAAGTGGACGGATCGACTCAGGGACGACCTGCTGGAGTGCTATGATACCAGTATGGCCCCTGGACGTAAAGATTACATGGCGCGTCTGCATACTCTGTGGCGCGAGAAACACCCAGAGCTTTCGCATTTTTCGCATAACCGTCTGCGAAACCGTGCCGAGGAACTCCGGAAAAGGAGTTATATAAGCGAAGCGCCTACTCCACCGCAGCCAGAACAAGCTAGCAACAGAGAAAGAGATGCGACATTGAGACCAACCGCGAGCAGGCATCCAATAGAAGAAGAGCGGTGCTTCAGGACCCGCAGAAACATCAACATTCAGGTTTCTCTGAAGCCCAAAGATCTGGCGGAACTGGATGACGAGCTTCGTGGAGATTTTTCAGAAAAATCCGACCTCTGGATTATCAACTGTGGTGTGTACAATGCAGCAAGAGTTTTGGTAGATGCTAACCGTAAAACAAAACCAGCAGTTGATCATAAGACCAAAAGACGAATGCATCAACTCAGCACAAAGATAGGCTGGGCAGGACAGTACGCGTCCCGCATTCAGTGTGTCATTGACTACATAACATCTGGCAGGACTTTCACTGCCAAGGTTCGACATTTCGCGCGCGAACTGCGGATTCGTCATCACACACTCAACAAGTCAAAGCTACTGACCATCAGGCAGCATATTGTTGACAGAATAAGAGTACTATTTAACGCTAGGAGAAGTCTAGAGCGGAGAGAGAGGTGGTTCAGAGAAAAGCAACGGTTTTTGTCTGACCCCTCTCGACTCTTCCAAGAGCCTCCAGTTACTGTCGTCTACCCGCCCACACCAGAGGAGGTCGAACCATTTTGGAGAGAAGTCTACGAAGTTCAGTATCCACTGAAAGAAAACTCAAAGGATATAAATAGCTTCAAGGAGCTGTGCAATGTCCTCATAACACCTGAGGAGAAATGGCCACCTATCAACACCGAGGAGGTGAAAAACGTATTAAGTGGTATGAAGAACTTTTCCGCTCTGGGACCAGATGGTATCAAGAACTTTTGATGGAAGAAGTTTCCTGCAACCCACCAGCATCTGGCCCGAATTTTCACCTCATATCTAAAGTCGAAAGAGCCTATTCCGGAGTGGTTGGTGGAAGGGCGCACAGTGCTCCTGCCGAAGACGGGCAACTTAGCTGACTCTAAGAATTACAGGCCAATAACTTCTTTGAACACACATCGTAAGGTGTATAGAGAAATTAATGCCGCTTTGGAAAACCAGATTTACTATCTCATATGGAAAACATCGTGTGATCACTAACAGTCTCACCTTTCAGAGAGGTGTGTTTCAGGGCGACACCATGAGCCCTCTCCTCTTTTGCCTCACATTATTTCCACTATCTCTCGCACTTCGCCATTCCGAAGGGTACCTCTGCGGCAAACCTGGAGATCGAAAGAATAAGGTCACTCATGTATTTTACATGGATGATCTTAAGATCAATGCTAAAAATAAAGAGAAACTACATCTAGCTCTAGACGTTATCAAAGAGTACACTCAAGAGATTGAAATGGAGTTCGGGTTGGAGAAAGGCGTCAAGGTTTGTTTGAAGAAAGGAAAACTTAATGGCATCCCCAAAGACCCGGAGCTCGTCGACAGAAGCGCTATACGACACCTTGGCGGTGGAGAGACCTATACATACCCGGGCGTGCCACAGAGCCGCATTCAGGACGTGACATCTATAAAGGATAATCTCCGATGCAGATACAAACTTCTCATCCGGCAGATTTGGTCTTCCGAACTGTCGGCGAGGAACAAAGTATCTGCGACGTACATGCTTGCCATCCCAGTAGTACTCTATTCATTTGGAGTGGTTCCCTGGACGAAGGACGAGCTCAGATGCCTTGATATCGGGACGCGAAAGGTTTTGCACGTGAACAAAAGCATGCACCTTAAGTCTTCTGTTCCGCGCCTTTACATCTCACGCCGCCAAGGTGGTCGTGGAATACTGAATCTTGAATGTCTTTACAACAGGATTATTCTGGGTACAGCACATATAGTTGCAAATTGACAGGACCCTCTTCTTAAAATGGTCAGGAAGCACGAAGAAGTGGGCAACGGGGCGTTTCTGTACAAAGCAGCAAACAGCTCCTCGACCAGATGATGCATAGCATCTTCCACAGAAATGTGGAGGATCAGTCGATGTCGTATGAGCTAACGTTTGCTTTCCTTAAATCACCCGGATTGAAGTCGGGCACAAAGGGTTTCATTTTGGGATGTCAAGACGGTGTCATTTCCACTCTAGCATACCGTCGCCGCATTTTGAGACAAGAAATTCCCGATGATAGCTGCAGAGCGCGTCATGAAAGAGAGGTATAAAGACCTTATAAGGGAGTTGCGACGGTTATACCCGGAATATTCTGTTAAGCTAATCGTCTTGATCATCGGAGCTCTTGGAAGTGCCAACGTTTCACTGGTTAATAGCCTGGAAAGCATCACTGTGTGACACTTGCGGGGAAAATGCAAAAGGCGGTCGTCCTTGGGTCGCTCCGTGTCCTCAGGGTGCACGAAAATTTTGCTGTATCATCGTATTGAATTCGTGGCAGACTGTACCACCTATCTCACGGTCGCAAAACGTCGTTACACCTGCAATTTTTCCGCGATTTCGCGGGGAGCGGGTGCAATTTTTCAGATTTGTACCCGCTCCCAGCAAAATCCTTCGGTTGACCTGATGACAAACTTTTAACTATATATATAGATGGACTTGCATGTTGGACTTGCATGTTGCATGTTGAATTTGTGTGGAAGGTTTGAGTGGAGTGTGAGGGTGGAAGCCAAGGAGGTGAGTAGGGTTGTGTGGGGTGAATTGGGGAGATAAAAAGTAAGTTTCAGCGTGGGTGTGAGGTGGGATTTGGTTAGATAGGGATGTTAAGGCAGAGAAAGGGGTGTCTGCAGGGACTGTGAGGAATTAAAGAAAAAGAAAAAAAAAGGGAAATAAAAGGAAAATTTGGCTGCGAAAGACGCCAACATTCTGCAGAGACATCTGTCGGTTGCGGAAGGTACTGCATGGAGAGATCCCAGTTACCGGCGGCAGAGCGGGAGGTTGGCAGCGAGAGTACTGGCTGTGCTGGTAGTGAAACTAGCGCAAGTGACGGGGAGGATCTCTAGAAGAGGAAGAGAGACAGCCAAGAGAGTCCGGCGAAAAGCGAGGTCGAGAGCCTGTTTAAAAAAAGCGGGATAATAAGTAGGTCCCCTTCCCCAAAAATGGAGGGGAAGTTGGAAAAGGAGGCTCTCGGCATGCTATTAGGCGAGATCACGGGGCTGAGGGAGGACTCATGGGGGACCAAGGAGCAGATGGAAGGCGTGAGGGAGGCCTTGAGAATCAGAGATGAGAAATGGGAAAAGAAGAAGAGCCAAAGAAGAAATAGAGCCAAAGCTGCCAAGGGGGTGTGAGTGGAGACTCCAGGAGGCGGTCAGAGTGAAGAAGAAAGGAAGGGCTAGTGGGAGAATTATAATGGGGGTTAGAGATGGATTAAAGGAAGAAGCTCACAGAGAGGAAGATGGGGGGGGCGCAAATGAGGGAAGTAAAGATAGGAGGGGTAACGTGTAAGTTTGTGACAGTGTATAATAAGGATGGGATGGAAAGAATTAAAGAAAGGGTTGAAGACCTGTTAGGTGCAAGAGAGGAGGGGATGGTGGTACTGGGTGGGGACTTTAACGCGAGGATGGGGAGGAAAGGGGGCCTTTAGAGGGAAGGGGAGAGCTTCGAAAGGAATTCGAAGGATAAGTTAATGAATAAGGAGGGGGAGATTCTAAGGGACTGGATGGAGGACAGTTACTGGGCAGTGGAAAATGGTATGGCAACTGGGGACGAAGAGGGAGAATACACATATGTAGGTAAGGTGGGGGTATCCGTGATAGACTATGTAGTCATGAGTATGCAAGGGTGGGAGGAGATGGAGAGATTCGCAGTAGAAGGGAGGGTACAATCAGATCATCAGCCATTAGGTTTGTGAATAAGGGGTGAGAGCGGCGGAAGGCAAGATGGGGAAGAAGTGTCAACGGGGGAGAGGGTTAGCTGGACGAGGGAGGCGATAGAGAAGTATAAAGAGCAGTTAGAGAAGGTACGCTTCGAAGGGGAGACGGTGGAAGAGATATGGGAGGATTTAAAAGAGAGAGTGAAAGGGTGCGTGCAAAAGAAGGTATTCAAAAAGAAGAAGAAAGGAATGGTGAAGCCGTGGTGGGATAGGGAATGTAAAAAGATGAAAAGGAAGGTGAAGAAGACGTATAAGAAGTGGAAAGACGGTACTGCGAAAAGGGAGGAGTACGTATAAATGAGGAAAGGGTTTAGATTGATCTGTAAGAGGAAAGAGCAGGAAAAGGAGAAAGAGCTGGAGGAGGAGTTTGGAAATGTTAAGACAGAGGGGGACGACTGGAAAATAATAAATAGGATTAGGAAGCGTAGAGTAGGGATAAGCGAGAAGATAGTGAGTGAGGAGTGAAGGCAATTTTTTAAAGAATCAATTCAGGGCTCGGATTCAAGGAAGAGAGATGATGGGAGTAGAAGAACGGGGGAGGCAGAGATGGAGGAGTTGAATGACGAGGAGATAGAGAAACAGATAAGGAAGTTAAAAAGGTCAAAATCAGCAGGGCTGGATGGGGTAGAGAACGAAGCATGGCTGTTTAGTACACAAGAGGTTAGGGAGAGGCTGAAGGAGGTAGTGAAGGAAGTATGGAGGTGGAGGGATTCCCACGAGGGTGGAGAGAAGGGTTAATAGTGCCTCTGTATAAGAAAGGAGATAAGGATTGGCAGGAAAATTATAGAGGGATTACGCTAATGAATACGGCGTATAAAGTATACACGATGGTGGTGGCAAAGAGGATGTGAAAAGATGTCGAGGGGAAAGGAATATTGCCGTAGACGCAGGAGGGACAATATCTACGTTCTGCAGCACGAGGTGGATAGAGAATTAGCGAAGAAGGGGTCGAGAGTGTACGCGTTTTTTGTGGATCTAAAAGGCGCGTTTCCGTCGGTGGATAGGGGGAGGTTGTGGGAGGCGATGGAGGATATGGGAAGTGAGCTGGAGGAGTGAGTGACATAGTGTTGTTGGCAAAAAGCGAGGAGGCCTTAAAGGAAATGATGAAGACGTTGAGAACATACCTGGATAAGAACAGGTTAGAACTGAATGCGAAAAAGTCCAAGGTTATGGTGTTCAGAAAAGGAGGGGGAAGGGATAAGGGAGGGGAAGGGAAGTGGAAGTGGAAGGGAAAGGCGGTGCAGTAGGTGAAAGAGTTTGTGTACCTGGGCTTCTTGTTTCGGAGGAATGGTGGAGTGGATGGTCACATAAAAGAGAGAGTGAGGAGGGCAAATGTGGTGATGAGGCAGGTGTGCGGGTTGGGAAAGAAGTTATTCGCAGATGATTTTGGAAGGAGAATGAAATTGTTTCACTCACTAGTGATGGGTGTGCTATAGTATGGAGTAGAGGTGTGGGGGTGGAAGGAGAGCAAAGAGGTAAATAGGACACAGGAGAGGTATATAAAGTGGACACTGGGGCTGGCAAGGAACACGCCGAATTATATTGTCATGAGGAAGACGGGGAGAAAGAGTGTAGGGATTCCAGCAGGGAGTCGGGCGTATAAATATGAGGAGAAATTCTTGGAAGAGGGGGGAAGTAAGCTGGTTAGCGATTGTTGGTGGAAGAAGGATAACAGGCGAGGGGGTGGGAAGATGGAGGTTGAAAGCGAAAGGTATTTTAGAACGAATGGACTGCAGATGGATGAAGTGAGAAGGATGCATGAGGAAGGAAGGAAGGTATATGAGTTGGTTAATAAAAACGGCATGGAGAGAGAGAAGACAGCAGGGAAAGAGAGAATAAGAGAGACAAGGTTTAATGGGCACTATGTGTGGATTATGCTAAGGGCGAGAGCGCAATATTTGTGTGAAAAAGGAGAGAAAGGAAGTCAGGAGCTTATAGCGAGGATGAGATGTGGGTGCATGGAGGGTTTTAATAGCCTCTGGCTCGCTAGGGAAAAGAGGATGTGTGAAATATGTGGGAAGGGGGAGGCAAGAGTGGAGCACTGGTTGGAGGAGTGCCTAGAGGTGGAAAGGAGTGGGATAAGCATGAAGGTATTGATGCATGAAAGGGGGAAAAAGGGCAGTAGCATGGGTGAAGGGAGTTTTGGGTATGATGGAGAAGAACAGAAGGAAGGAGGAAGAAGAATGGTGAAGGAAAGATTGTAAATAGAGAAGGAAGTAAATATAAGTAAATGTAAATATTGTAAATAGTAGATAAGTATTTGTTATTAGCCGCGGAGGCAGAGTTTGGTAATGTAAGGCAAAGCGAGAAAATAGGGACATACGTGCAAGGCGAGGCGAAGCGAGGAAGGCAAGAAGATAAGAGCGAGCGGCGTTAGAGATAAGGTGTGGACAACATTTCAGTTTCCTATATATATATATAGATAGATAAACGTTTATTTTTCAGCCGGCTGGCCTTAAAAAATTCACTTGCTTACACTTCCATTTTTTACAGAATTTTCTTAAAACTAACCCTCAAAATACTAACATCCATCCATACCTTACATAAAAGACCGCACGCTCCTATCGCCTTGCCTTCCTCGCTTCGCCTTGCCTCGCTCGCATGTCCCTACTTTTCGCATTACCTCGCATTGCCAAACTCTGCTTCCGCGGCTAATACCTAATATTTATCTACTATTTACAATATTTACATATTACTTATATCTACTTCCTCCCCTATTTACAATCTTTCCTTCTCCATTCCTCTTCCGCTTTCCTTCTCTTCTTCTCCATCTTACCTATCACTCCCTTCACCCATGCTACTGCTTTTTTGTCCCCCCTTTCATGCATCAATACCTCCATGTTCATCCCACTCCTTTCCACCTCTACACACTCCTCCAACCAGTGCTTCACGCTTGCATCCCCCTTCCCACATAGTTCATACATCCTTATCTCCCTAGATAGCCAGTACCTATTGAAACCTTCCATGCAACCACATCTCATCCTCGCAGTAAGCTCCTGACTTCCTTTCTCTCCT
Organism: Andricus curvator; assembly: GCA_932195095.1. Classification (NCBI taxonomy): domain Eukaryota; kingdom Metazoa; phylum Arthropoda; class Insecta; order Hymenoptera; family Cynipidae; genus Andricus; species Andricus curvator. Next base: position 149,205 of record CAKNYM010050884.1, read on the forward strand.
TTCTAACATAAATATTGCGCTCTCGCCCTTGGCATAATCCACACATGGTTCCCCTTCTTCTCCACACATAGTTCCCCCTTTCGTAACCAACTCAAATACCTCCCTTCCTTTCTAGTGCATCCTTCTCAATTCATCCATCTGCAGTCCATTCGTTCTAAAATACCTTTCCCTTTTAATCTCCATCTTCCCACCCCCTCTCCTGTTCTCCTTCTCTCACCAACACTCCCTAACCAGCTTACTTCTCGCCTCTTCAAAAAATTTCACCTCATATATACACGCCCGACTCCCCGCTAGAATCCCTACACTCGTTCTCCCTGTCTCCCTCCTGCCAATATAATTAGGCGTGTTCCTTGCCAACCCCAGTGTCCACTTTACATACCTCTCCTGTGTCCTATTTACCTCTTCACTTTTCTTCCAGCCCCACACCTCTACTCCATACAATAGCACACTCATCACTAGTGAGTCAAACAATTTCATTCTCCTTCCAAAATCATCTGCGAATAACTTATTTCCCAACCCCCACGCCTCCAAAGCAAGAAGCCCAGGTACACAAACTCTTTCACCTTCTGCACCGCCTTTCCCTTCCACCTCCAATCCCCTCCCTTATCCCTCCCCCCTCCTTTTCTGAACACCATATCCTTGGACTTTTCCGCAGATATTGTCGATAGTACTCCTACCAGCCCTAAAGCTCTTTAGCTTCAACCCTCTTATCACGATATTGTTTCTCCTGTCTGCCGTCTCTTTTCTCTCCATTCTCAACTCCATTGCCCTTATCGTTTCCCTATCCGCCCTCTCCTCCTTTTCATTCATACGCTCTCCCACTTTCTCTTCTATCATATTCTCTACCCTCTCCCAAATACCTTTAATCTTACTCCCCCCACCCTCGCCGGCTACTTCCATTTCCGTCCTGCCCTCCACCTTCTCAAGTCTTTTTTCCGTCCTTTCCTTCCACACCATAATATCCTCTTACATCTGCTTTATTTGAACTTCTTTTTCTTTCCTTTCCCTCTCTAACCCTTCTACTCTCTCACTGAGCTATTTCACCTCCTTTTACCATTTTGCATCTCTAATTCTCAAGTCCTCCCTCATGCCTTCCATCTGCTCCTTAGTCCCCCTTACGTCCTCCATCAGCCCCCTGATCTCGCCTACAAGCATCCTGAGAGCCTCCTTCTACGAATTCCCCTCAATTTGGGGAGGGGGGGGGGGGTGACCTACGTGTTATCCCGCTTTTTTTTAAACGGGCTCTCAACCTCGCTCCTCTCCGGACTCTCTTGGCTGTCTCTCTTCCTCTTCAAGAGATTCTCCCCGTCGCTTGCGCTCGACGCTCTCTCCCTTACCTTCTCGCTTCTTTCGTTCCCACCGTTCCGATTTCTGCCTCTCCCCGACGCGCCGTTCGACACCGGACCACGCAATGTTGGTCGTCGTGGCTTGTGAAAAATGTCCTCCTTGTCAATTTCACTAGCAGCACTGCCAGCACTGTCACTGCCCACCTTCCGCTCTGCCGTCGGTAACTGGGACCTCTCCATGCAGTACCTTCCGCAGCCGACAGATGTCTCTGCACAATCGCCGCCAAATTTATCCTTTATTTCCCTTTTTTTCTATTCCTCACAACCCCTTCAGTCACCCCTTTCTCTCCCTCAACATCCCCTAACTCTGCGAGACCTACCCTTGACCCCTCGAAGGCCCAAGACTCCCGACCACAAACTCCCCGGCTCCTTGCCAACCTAGCCTCACTTTTTCTATCTTCCTAAATCCCACCTCACACCTATGCTGAAAATTACTTCTTATCTTCCCAATTCACCCCACACCACCCTACTCACCCCCTAGGCTTCCACCCTCACAGTCCACTCACACCTTGCACACAAATTCCGTAAAATCCTCTCACCACCTGTCACTGAACACGTTCTCACTACCGCCACCAACATGCAAGTCTTTTAACTATATATATGTGTGTGTATGAGACGTGGCCATAGGTGTGATTGACCGCGGTTCTACTGAGAGCCGGTGTCATTTTTAGATGGCAGTTGCTCCCAGTGGGACCCTGCGGTGGTTGTATAACCGTTTTTTTTTTCAAATTATATATACACACACACACACACACATATATATATATATATATATATATATATATATATATATATATATATAGTTACAAGTTTGTCATAAGTACACCCACGGGATATCACCGGGAGTGGGTGCCATTCTATAAAATTGCACCAGCTCCAGGCGAAATCGCGGTAACGTTTCAAGTCCGTGAGATAGGTGGTAACAGACTGGGATGGACTCAATACGACGCGGAGATGCTATTTAGGCTATTACCCAGCGAAAGCTTGGCACCTCTAAGAGCACCGATGATCAGGACGATTAGATTAACAGAATATTCCGGGTATAACCGTCGCAACTCTCTTACAAGGTCTTTTTACCTCTCTTTCTTTTCATTTCTCTTGGCTGTGAAGTTCTTGTCGGCTGGTTCTGAAAATTCGATAACGAACATGGTTTGTTTCTCGAAGTCAAGGAGAACTATGTCAGGCCTCGAGTGCGCGACAGATACAATTGTCGAGAAGATGAAGTTCCAGTATATACGGCACTTCACATTTTCGAGAATTTACTCTATTTCCCTAGTAGCGTTAGGCGAAGCAGTATCAGGGCTAATGCCGTAAGAGCGACAGAGATGGTAATGAGGCACTCTTAGTGCCGCATTGGGCCTTTGGATGTACGTGGCTCCCACCTGAGTCAGAAAACTAGATAGTATAATTATGTCCTAGGTGTTCAGGGTGTGCATGACACTCTCTGTAGCTATCATCGGGAATGTCTTGACTCAAAATGTGGCGACGGTATGATAAAGTGGTAAGGACACCGCTTTGACACTCCAAAATGAAACCCTCCGTGCCCCACTTCAATCCGAGTAATTTGAGGGTAGCAGATGTTAGCTCATACGACAGGGGTCTTCAGCGAGGGGAAATTTGGCCGTATTTACTCATTTGCCAGATGTCTCGTTTCCACCACTACGCCTCCTCACTCAGCATGAAAAACTTCAGTATCACTGTTTCAGCTGAGGGAGGAAGCGTAGTGGTGGAAACGAAACATATGGCAAATGAGTAAATACGGCCGAATTTCCCCTCGCTGAAGAGGCCTGTTATATGACATCGACTGATTCTTCGCATTTCTGTGGAATATGCCGTGTATCCTCTTGTCGAGGAGCTGTTCTATATACAACAGAGTCTGGATTTAACCAGGCCGGATTTACTAGTTCCGAGAATTGCTACAGCGGCTGTTTCGAATTGAGCGTTGTGCGCCTTAGCGGCGAGAGAGGGTGTTCACTCAAGGCGTGAAAACACCAGCAGCGTAGCGGAAAGGCGCGGGTACTCAAGCGCGTATATTGCGTAATATTAGTAAATGGTTCACATGGCCCTGAATGTTTACGTTCGAACGGGGTCCATTCAGCTTCAAGGCTACTGAGATCGATGTCCGAAACCGCAATTAAATCCAGCCTGTGTGTATTTGTGTGTGTGTATGTGTGACGAGTCATAAGAAAAGAGCCCACTTTGCCAGAATGGATTTACCCTAAAATAAAACCCTCTGTGTGTGAATTAAATTCGGATGATTTAAGAAAAGAAAGCGTTATCTCCGTCCACAGAACTCATGGTATCGCCCTGAAAAACGCCCCTCTAGAAGTAAGGCTGTCAGTTGTCCTACGATGTTTTCCAGATGAGCAAATAAATCTGCTTTTTCAAAGGGGCATCAATTTCTCTTTGTCTTCCAGTGTTCAGACAAGTTATTAGCCTGTTGTTCCTTGTGTTGGACAACTCGCGTTTCTTTGGTAGGGATACATTGCGTCCTAAAAAGTAAAAGTAACAAAGATGATAGTAAAGCAATCTTAGAGATCCATTGTGTCTATAGAGATACGTCGTTCCTGCGTGAGTGGGAAACCTAGATAGTTACGGTATATTTAGTTGAAAATGACACCATCCTGGCGCGCGAAAGTGAAACGCTCTGTACCTGAGTTAAGTCCTAATGATCGGAGGAAAGCAAAAGTTTGCTCCTTCGACAAGGACTGATTTTCTACATTACTGTAAAAGTTTCCACGCATTTTCTTGTCGAGAAACTGTTGGCGGAATTATTCGACCTCTAATGTCTTCACTTGCGTTTTTAGAAGTGAGGCATCAAGATGGATTAATGGACTTTCCTCAATTCTGATGATAAAATTCAGGACAAGGGCCTCGGCCGCCTGCTCTCAGTTTTGTGAAGGAATGATCCTTTACCAATCATCCCATCGTTCCTGATCATTTTTAGGAGAGGAACTTTTCTATTTGTGACGATATAAGCTCATATCCACAAGATCAGGGTCTTCATTACCATCTTTGTAGCTCATACGGTGTTGGCCGCTACCCAGTCCTGCCGAAGGCTCCGCGGGAGATAGAGTCAATTATCCAAAACGAGAAATGCCAAATTTTCTGGAACTATGACTTTCGGACAGCAGTCTCCATTGCACACTCGAGGTCTGACATCGTTCACTAGCACTTCAAAAAACGAATTATATTCGTGAACGAATTTCTGGCTCCGGCCGACTACAACATCACTGCCAAGGAGAAGGAGAGGTATACCTTAAAAGGGAGCTGCAGCGACTGGATTCAAAATATTCGGTTAAAATGACTGTCCTTGTGATCGGTGCTCTCAGAGGTGCGAAACTATTAGTTGTTCGTAACCTCAAAGCCATACACCCGTACCAAAAAGCTGCCAACGCACTTGCAAGATGGATGCAGAAGGCTGTCATCCTTGGGTTGCTCTGTGTTTTCAAAACACTATGGTTTTACCGGTCTGTCGTCATGATTTAGTTTATGGCTGCTTCTAAATGGATCTTATGGCGCCCTTTCCTAATGCGCGAAACCCGACGCGCGACAGTAGGGACCCCAAGGGCGGCTGTAAATCGCGGCGACTAGACTGCTCTAGAAGCAGTCTAGCCGTCTAGCCGACGCGACTTGAGTTTAAAAAAATATTGTCTACCATCTATTATAATTATGGATGACTCAAAATTAATAGAACTTGTCCTAAAATTTGTGAAGATATAAAAATGAAATTCAATGCTTTTCTTAAAAGTTGTATTCAATCTGTAAATTATAAAAATACCTATTTATTTATTGCAGGCTTCATAATCATTTCTCTGAATTACAAAATATCCAACGTATGGCTAACGTATGTTCAACGTAATTTTAAAAACCTAAAATTTTTGAAGATTTAAAAATGAAAATCAACGTTTATTAGAAATTTTTTTATTTAATCAATAAATTATAAGAATTCCTAGTTATATTTTCGCAGGCTTCACAATGTGGAAAATTCCTTGTTTTTTTAGTGTTGGAAATTAATCTTTTTTGATACAAAATTTATCTTTCCGGTAAAAACAGGCAACTCTTTGGTTACAAATTCTTGTATTTTCGTCTGATTTTTGTCTTTTTCGGTCCTTTTGATGGAAAGTTAATATTCTTTATTTAAAATTCCTCTTTTTGGTTCAGGATTCAACTATTTTTGCTTCAAGTCAAATAGATAAAAATTCTTCTTTTATTGTTGTTAAAAAGTATTTCTTTAAACTAAAAAAAAAAAAGAAAATTCATCTGATTGGCCTGAAAATTCAAAAATTGTACACAAAATTATTCACTCCATTTTTTGTTGAAGACTGATCTATTTTGGCTTAAAAAATCAACTATTTACTTGAACATTTTCAGGAATGAAAAAAATATAAACACAGTGAACTATTTGGTTGAATATTAAAGTGTTATGTTGTAAATTTATGTATTTTGTTGAAAATGTACGTATTTCGTTGAAAATTTGTCTTTTGGTTGAAAATCAATTTTTGAGCAAAGATGAAGCCTTTGGTTGAAAATAAATCTGTTTTAGTTGACCTGGTCGCTTACCTCCAGCCGCCTCGTAGGAAACCCATCATGAATCGCTAGTCGCGCGACTTGCTTCGCGCGAATCAAGTCGCGCGTTTCTGTCGCCCATACGGAAACCTACCTTAGAAGGTGTGGCTTACCGCGGTTCTACTGGGAGCCAGTGTCATTTTGATAAATGGCAGTTGCTCCCAGTGGGACCCTGCAGTGGTTGTTTAACCTATTATTTGGATTAGATATATATACAAATGTTGTACATCTTTGCAAATACTATGCAGGCAAATAGGAGGCATACCTTAAAGTAGGAATATCCTGTGCTCTAGCATGACCATAAAAGTGAAGCGGAACTGTTCTGCACATTTCTTTGGAGTAAACATGTAGAGTAGCATTTGGGTTTTGGAAAAGCTTTGGGGGAAACATTGTGCCATCAGTTCCAGTGATTTTATCGCATTTTTCGTCCCCCCAAATTTTACGACTTTCCATTCCATTTAGTTTTTGAATGACACCCAGCTTGTCCATATCTTTCGATCCAGTATGGATTGTGAAGCGATCTTTGGAGAAGCCATTTTTCTAAAATCAGAAGATGAAAGATTTTTTAGTTAATGTGCGTATCATTGAAATGATGATATGACAATATCTAATAATATATCACCTTTTTTGATCATATACTGTAGCTGACTAGCTCAGACAATAATGAAAAAAGCAATGTAAATGGAATTTTTACTAAGGATTCAAATTATATTTTAAAAGAGTAAAAACTGAAGGATCACGTTAGCGTTGCTGCTAATTTATTTTACTTTTTTCTGTTTTTATCATAGTTTCCAATTAATGAGTAGCTGAGAGAAATATACACTAAAGGAACGAAAGATAATACAGCTGAATGAAATAAGTGCATTTGCATGCGGATTGTATTTCTTCATTTTATGAAGGAAGATTAATTTTTGTGACTCCGGTAATGAGTAAGGAAATATAATGATGCCTGGTTTCATAATTCTATAAGTATATAAATGGGGAGTCATAGAAAAAAATTGTGCATTATGATTTGAAATATTAGTACTATTGGTTAATTACATAAACAATACATATTATAAAATAAAAACTTTGTATCATAAAAAATTGATATGCCACCAAAAACATATACGATGCAAAAATTCTACCAAGTACAACTATATGAATTTGTGAAATCAAAGTTGGTCATGTACTTTGGGAGAAAATATTCATAATAAAATATATAAAGAAACTTTTTTATAAAGTGCCCTACAGAAATTTATAAATAAATTTTGCAGGGGCACATTAGACATTATACAACTTGGTGAGATTATATTATAACATAAATCTCTCATAACCAGCAATTTTTTATTAAAATCATTTTGCTTATAACATTCAATTACACCAAGACTTATAATGTCTAATATCAATTTGTAAACTTTATCAAAAATACACTTCATAAAAAATATGTCCTCTGGGCGCGTATATCCTCATGCTCGTTGCGCGCCTAGAGCGTGCCGGTACGCTCTCGTGCTTCGCGCTTGTATTTGTACGCTCAATGCGTGCATTTCGACAGCATTTTTTCGAATATAAATATTGTAACTTAAATCGAAAACTGTGATTTAACCCCTGATTGACTACAGTCATAAATTGGAACTAAAATTGTTTTTCAATTTATTTTTGAAGACGGTTCTCAAAGCATCTGCAGCTTTGACGATCACATGCTCATTGCTAGACGAAATGGAACGGGATATAAGAAGAAGGTTTGTTTTTCAATATAATGTTAATAAAAAAATTTAAGTTTTTTTAAAATTTACTAAACAGAGACATTGAGCTATAGGCTTTGATTCCGTTAATTCAAAGTTCGGTTCTAAGTCAATTCTACAAAAATTAGTATTAAGAGTGCAACGTAATTTTAGTATTGTGGTTCAGTATTAGAATATATGATATGAGGAAGCGACATTAAGACCAACCGCGGAAAGCAGAAACCTTCTGAGCGATGATCGCGATTTCAGGACAAGCAGGAACATTAACATGCAGGATCCTCCTAAGCCCCAAGATCTGACTGAAATGGATGCCTCCCTTCGTGAGGATATCTCAGAAGAGTCCGACCTCTGGACCATCAATTGTTTAGTTTATGGTGCTGCGAGAGCTTTGGCTGATTCAAATCGAAGGCTAAAACCGACGATGGATCAAACGTCCAGAAGACGCTCGCATCAGCTGAACAATAAGATTGGATGGGCAAGACAGAATGCGTCCCGTGTTCAGTGTGTGATTGTCTACATATCATCTGGTAGACCGTTCACAGAAGGGGTTCGAAAGTTCGCCCAAGAACTGAGAACCTACCATCACACACTGATGAATATATAGAATATATATAGAATATAGAAGCGAAAGAGATGGGTCAAGGAGAATCAACAGTTTCTTGCTGACCCATCGTGCATCTTCAGCGATCTCCCTGTTTCGGTAAAAAATCCACCCAAGCTCAACGAGGTAGATAATTCTTGGTGAGAGGTATACAAGGTCCCGAAAACACTGGAGTTGATAGAAGATATTGATAATATCATCCGCTTTAAGAAGTTTCGCGACAACCTCATAACATCTGAGGAGGAATGTACATCAATCACTGCCGAAGAGGCGAAAAAAGCACATAGGGGCAAGAAGAACTTTTCCGCTGCAGGACCAGTTGGTATCAAGAACTTCTGGTGGAAGGAGTCTACTTCTACACACCAACATCTGGCCCGCATATTCATCTCATATTTAAAGTCAGACACGCGCATTCCGCAGTGGCTGATGTTAGGTCGCACTATGCTCCTACCGAGAAAAGGCGACTTTTCCTACCCAGAGAATTACAGACCAAGAACTTGTTCGCACACGCTGTATAAGATCTTTACAGCTGTCCTAAACAACAGGATTGATCGACGAATGGAGCCTGTGTAGCGAGAGATGTACGAACAACGTGGCTCGAAAAAAGGCGTAGCAGGCTGTCGAGAGAACCTGCTAATTGACAAGTGTGTCTGTAAAGACTCTGCAGCGTCCTGTCAATGGCCTGAATTGACTACCGGAAAGCTTTCGATTCAACTTCTCATAGACTTATCATCTGTCTGTTGGAAAGCTTGAAGGTACATCCACACATAGTGAGATGCATAGAGAGATTGATGCCTCTTTGGATTTTACTATCTCATCTAGAAATTATCCTGTCTTTCAGGGTGGTACCATGAACCCTTTGATTTTTTGCATCACACTTCTGCCTCTATCTCTCGCACTACGAAATTCTTCTGGATACCTCTGTAGCGACACTAATCAGCGCGAGCATAAGGTCACACATATATTCTATATAGAAAGGAAAGATTACTGGCGTTCCCAAGGACCCTGAGCTTGTGGATATAAGTGTAATTAGACATCTTAATACTGGAGAGACCTATACATACCTGGGCGTGCCTCAAAGCCGCGTTCAGGACGTAATATCAGTGAAGGTGTCTCTCCGAAGCAGATACAAGCATCTCCTTCGACAGATTTGGTCTTCCAATCTGTCGGCTTTGAACAAGGTATCTGCGAATAACATGCTTGCCATCCCGGTTTTACTCTACTCGTTCAGGGTGGTTCAATTGACGAAGAACAAGCCTACGGCCCTTGATATCACCACACGTAAGATCATGCATAAAGGCTTATGCATATCAATTCGTCAATTCTGCGATTATACATCTCACGCCGTCAAGGCAGATGCGGACTTCTGAATCTCCAGTGTCTTCATAACCGAGACCCTTGGCCTGAATTTTAACATCAGAAGTGAGGAATGTGCAGTAATACATCGAGATGCTTCACCTCTAAAAGCCGAAGTAAAGAAAGCAGAGGTTGAAAAATTTCACCAACAACTACTCGACAAGAAAATGCACGGAAACTTTTACAGAAATTTAGAAAAACTGTCCTTGTCGAAGGAGCAAACTTTTGCTTTCCTCAGATTATCAGGGTTTAATTCAGGTACAGAGGGTTTCATTTTTGCATGCCAGGACAGTGTCATTTTCACCTTAGTATACAGTGACCGCATTTTACTTCAAAAAGTTTCCAGCGATAGGTGCAGAGCGTGTCATGCACACGCTGAGCACTAGAACACATACTGTCCACGTGTCGCACTCACGCGGGAACGACGTATCTCTACAGACATAATGCGGTCCTGATAGTGCTTTATTACCATCCTTGTTGCTATCACGGTGTTGGCCGCGAACCTGCCCTGCCGATCGTTCAAAATCGTGCCAAATTTTCTAAAACTATGATTTTTGGACCGCAGCCTCAATCAGTGTATTCAAGTGTCAAGTGTCAATCAGTGTATTCAAGGCTGACTTGATTGGATAAATCGTTCAAAAGTTAACGTGACCAGAAAATTCAGGTAACCTCACATACAGACAGACATACATACAGACATATAGACATTAGGAGTGTTAAAAAGAATAACTTGAATCTTAACTTACATCTTCGATTTTTTTACGCTTTTTGGTTAAAAATGAATATTCTGGAAGGAGATATAAATCGGATAATGTCACTAGTTTACAAAATTAAAAATTTTGTCTACCCACCACATCATAATATGATTTTTAATGTATTTTGGCCCTCTAAACACGAAAATCACAAACACAATTTGTTTTAAGGAAGCGTTTTCGACATATCAATGTTCGAATTTTTGTTCGATTTTCAGGGTTGTTCCGACCGATCTCGACTTCTAATTGACCGATTTCTCTCAACGAGCACTCAAATTGAAGGTATGTAACTGTATCCTCTACAACTTTCTATTCCAAATTTTTCAGATCGGCCCAGTAGTTCAGATGCTAGCGATTTTAAGAAGTTGGCAAAGTTGTATTTTTTGGCAAAAATCGAGGTCGAAAATTCACATATCGTCCTCGGAAGAATAGAAATCGCAAATATCAGCTAACTTATTAAAATCGCTAGCATCTGAACTACTGGGCCGATCTAATTTAGTTGCCTTCTATTTGAGTGCTCTTTTAGGAAAATTGGTAAATTAGAACTTGAGATATACTCAAAAGCGTCGGGACAACTCTGAAAATTGAAAAAAAATTTGAACAATGATATCTCGAAAACGCTTCCATACAAAAATTTGTAAGTGTGATTTTCGTGTTTAGTGCTACAAAATACATGGGAAAATCATAGTGAGATATGGTGGGCAAAATGGCTGTAAACTAGGGTATTTAGAGGTCGCTCATCGTGAATTTATCTGTTTTCAACAGAGCAATCAATTTTGCTGGAAAACGGCAGACCATAACGCAAAATTATAAAGAATATAAAGGATGCGGCTCATTAAAATAAGTATTTACTGTTCACAAAGGTTGTTGAAATAATGCATAGTTAAAGACATACGTGAATAACATTGTTATAAAGAAGCTTTAATCATCTATTCCACTTGCTGCGATGTCTTTAATACACATTTAAATTATGTGTAGGTCCCTGAAACAATTCATATAAATAAATTTGTCGAAAATAGTAATTTTCCTATATTTTCAATTTTTAATATCTTACAATTTAAAGGTAAAACTCTAAAAAGTACATACAAATTATTAGAATGAATATAAATAAAGAGATCAATGTACACTTTAAGTTCGTGGATGATAATTATGACTTTCTTATGCAGAATCTCTCACAACATCGAAAGTAAAAAAGGAAAAGATTATAAGGGTTGTAAAAGATAATGGAAAGAGTTACCTTTAAATTGTGCATAATAAACTATGCATAATTTCCATAAAACTTATGTACAAAAAATACTCATTTTAATAAGACGCATCTTTTATATTCTTTTTGCGTTATGATTTACCGTTTTTGATAAAAATTGATTTTTCTGTTGAAAACAGACAGAAGGTTCATTTTTAACCCAAAAGGAACAAACAAATCGAAGATGCAAGTTAAGATTCGGATTTCCTTTTTTTTTGAAAATACGTAAAGATCCGTTAAAAACAAGAGATCGAAATTTTGGGCGATTACATTACACTGCCATGAATGAGAATGTAGAATGTTTCATTATATATTTCGTTATCAATATTTTTCCCAAATTACTTGGCCACATTTGAATTCATATATTCATATAGTTGTACTTGGCAGGTGTTTTACATCGCAGATGTTTTTGATGGGATTTCAGGTTTTTTTTTTTGTAATTGAAAAAGGAATAAGATAGGTACGCTGAAATGATTAAATTTAAATTAAATTACTAATTTACCAAATTGAAAAATTGAATAAATAGTACCATATTATTCAATAAAAATTTTGATTGGATTTTTCAATTTCAATTCTAAATGGTAAGAGTGGCTAGGTTCACTAAACTTAATCGATACTTCATTTTCTAGAAGATTTTATAAAAAAAATATTTTATTCTATTTATTAAAAATGGATTATGGTTTAATGATTGTAACAAAATTAAATTTTACACCTGTGCTCACCTCTGCAGCCTAATCCATCCAACAGACTGACACCAAATTTTAATGAAATATCTGTAGTAAAATATTCTCCATACATATTGCTATAATTTTTGCTATCTTGAAAAGTTGTTTAAATTTTACCATCTCTGAAATTTAATTTGTTACACTAAATACGTAAAATTTTCAAAACTATTCAAGGTATCGAAAATTCCTAAAAAATCTATCAAGAATATGTTGCTACTGACTTCTGGTTAAAATTTGGTACCAATCGGTTTAAAAGATTAGGATGTAGAGGTGAGCAAATGTTGAAAATTGTTTGTTTTTTATGTTTCTTTTAAATTTCACAGTTTCAAAGATATTAACATAAAATCAAGCCGAAACTTGTTTTTTACTGGCTGGCCAGTCAGCTGCGAAGTTTCATTAAAATCAGTTGAGAATTGCGCCGATAATCAACAAAAGGTCCAAAATACATGATTATCCCAAATAAAGATCTTTTTTCTGAAATGTTTAGCTTTTTACCACTTTTTACGTAGTGAAGTAATAAATAATGCAAGTTAGCAAAAATAGTTGTTCAAACAATGTATTATTCTTTATAATAATCTGATCTTAGATAAGTGCTAAAAAGTTGTGGTTTTATCTGAACTTTTAAACTTTTTGTCCACTTTTCACTTAGTGACGTAATGATTAATGCAAGCTAACAAACATCCATATCACAAATTACGCAAGTTGTGATTCAAGGTGAGAAATAGAATAATAATGCGTATATTTATTAAATAATAGCTTGTTTTAAGAAAATGAATCCCTAACAAGATACATACGTTTTTAATATAATAAAAGGTGTTTCATGTTTTCAGCTTTCTGGTCAGTGTTTTTATTTCCAAACTTCAGACGTTTCGCCCGTCGAAGTAGGGCCTCATCAGTTATAAACAGAATAGACGAAGGAGAGCCTCCATTTATTCCTTCCTCTGAATTATTATTTATCCAGATTTTAATGTTTTTCTTTCAAAATTTTTTCAAAAAAAAAAAAAATTGTAATTAATTTTAGATTATTACTATTTCCACCCATGGCTAGGTATTTGTATATTATTATTAATTAGTTTACTTTTTGTTGGCCAACACTTTCATATATAACCACTTTACATGTACACTTACATACTTACATACTTACATACACTTTTTTATATATTCCACCCATGGCTTAGGTTATATATAAAAGTGTTGGCCCACAAAAAGTAAACTAATTAAAAATAATATACAAATACCTAGCCATGGGTTGAAATAGTAATAATCTAAAATTAATTAAAATTATTTTTTTTAGAAAAAATTTTGAAAGAAAAACATTAAAATCTGGATAAATAATAATTCAGATGAAGGAATAAAATGGAGGCTCTCCTCTTTCGTCTATTCTGTTTATAACTGATAAAAACTATAAAAAATAAATAAAATAAATAATAAATATAATAATAAATTAATAAATAAAAAAAAAACACTGACCAGAAAGCTGAAAACATGAAACACCTTTTATTATAAAACCATCTTGGTCGCAAACCTTACATCTTTTTAAAAATATACATACGTTTTTAATCAAATAGTTGAATTTTCAACCAAGATGATTAATTTTCTACCAGAAAAGACGAATTTTCAACAAAATACATAAATTTGTAACCAAATAGTTGAATTTTCAACCATAAAGATTTATTTTCTATTGAAAAGACGAATTTTCCAAAAAATCCCATACATTTTCAACTAAATAGTTTGAACAATGAATGTGATGTTAGTCGTATTTGAATAATTTTTAGTTTATATTTGTTTCATTTCCACTTTTTTTAACTAAATAATTGCATTTTTATACTAAAAAGATCAATTTCAACCAAAAATGTAATGGTTAAATTTTCAGTTAAGCGAATTATTTTTGAATGAAAAAAAAACGAATTTTCTCCGATAAAATTGAATTTTCAGTTTAAAAAATCGCATTTTGATTTAAAAATACGAATATCCAACTAAAATTATGAATCTCAAAGAAAAAAAATAAACTTTTAAGAAAGTAGTTCAACTTTCAACCAAGGAGTTGAATTTTCAACATAAAAAGATAAATTTTCAACGAAACATGAAATAGTTGATACTTCATAAAACAAGTTTTAATTTAAAATAAACAACAGTTGGATTTTACAAACCAAAAACGAATTTTCAAAAAAATACCAAATTTGTTAATTTTCAAGCCAAAATGGTGAATTTTTTACAAAACAGTTGAATTATCAACAAAAAAGTAAATTTTTAACCAATGAGTTGAGTTTTCAACAAAATAGTTAAACTTTCAGTTAAAAAATGAATTTTTACCCAAAAAGATTGATTTTCTATCAAAAAATACGAATTTTCAACAAAATACATAAATTTTTAACCAAATAGTTGAATTTTCGAATGAATTGTTGAATTTTGAAGCCAAAAATACGAATTTTCTACAAAACAATTGAATTTTTAACAACAAAGTTAATTTTCAATCAAAACAGATTTATAAGTCAAGGAAGAAAAAAAATTGCAATTGAATTGTTAAATTTTTAAGCCAAGAAGGCGAATTGAACAAAATTGTTAAACTTTCGACAAAATAATTCAAAAATAATTACATTTTCTCATTGGTTTCTATTAACTAAGTTCGCATTTCAGCGGAAAAACGAGAAAAAGAGGGGAATAGGAAAAAGACTGTGGAGCCTGCGATAAACAAATAGGGATTTTGATCATTTATAGACCAAAGAATAACACTTTAAATATCA
>CAKNYM010050884.1:164364-183883 GCA_932195095.1 Andricus curvator
TATATATAGAGAGAGAGAGAGAGAGAGAGAGAGAGAGAGAGAGAGAGAGAGAGCATAGAGAGATTGATGCCGTTTTGGAAAACTAGATTTACTATCTCATCTAGAAATTATCGTGTGACAAAGAAAAACGTCACCTTCCACAGGGGTATCTTTCAATGTGATGCCATGAGCCCTTTGCTTTTTTGCATCACACTTCTACCTCTATCTCTCGCACTAGGAAATTCTCCTGGATACCTCTGTGGCGACACTAATCAGCACGAGCATAAGGTCACACATGTATTCTATATAGAAAGGAAAGATTACTGGCGTTCCCAAGGACCCTGAGCTTGTGGGCATAAGTGTTATTAGACATCTTAATACTGGAGAGATCTATACATACCTGAGCGTGCCTCAAAGCCGCATTCAGGACGTAACATCAGTGAAGGAGTCTCCCCGACGCAGATACAAGCATCTTCTTCGACAGATTTGGTCTTCCAATCTGTCGGCGTTGAACAAGATATCTGCGACTAAAATGCTTGCCGTCCCGGTTCTACTCTACTCGTTTGGGGTGGTTCAATGGACGACGAACGAGCTTAAGGCCCTTGATGTCACCACACGTAAGATCATGCATATGCATAAAAGCTTGCATATCAATTCGTCAGTTCCGCGATTATACATTTCACGCCGTCAAGGCGGACGCGGACTTCTGAATCTCCAGTGTCTTCATAACCGAATTGTTCTAAGTACAGCTTACGTCGTTGCGAATGGCAGAGATCCTCTCCTAAAGATGGTCAGGAACCACGAGGTGATTGGCGAAGGAGCGTTCCTTTATAAAGCCGCGAAGCAAGCGGCCGAGACCCTTGGCCTGAATTTTAACATCAGAAGTGAGGAAAGTGCATTACTCCATCTAGATGCTTCACTTCTAAAAGCCAAAGTAAAGAAAGCAGAGGTTGGAAAATTTCACCAGCAGCTGCTCGACAAGAAAATGCACGGAAACTTTCACAGAAATGTAGAAAAACAGTCCTTGTCGAAGGAGCAAACTTTTGCTTTCCTCAAATCATCAGGGCTGAATTCAGGTACAGAGGGTTTTATTTTCGCATGCCAGGACGGTGTCATTTCCACCTTAGCATACCGTGAGCGCATTTTATGTCAAGAAGTTCCCAGTGATAGGTGCAGAGCGTGTCATGCACACGCTGAGTACCTAGAATACATACTATCGGGGTGTCCGACTCACGCAGGAACTACGTATATCTATAGACATAATGCGGCCCTAAGAGTGCTTTATTACCATCTTTGTCGCTCTTACGGTGTCGGTCGCGACCCTGCCCTGCCGAACGCTCCAAGGGAGATAGAGTCAATTGTCCGAAACGAGAAGTGCCAAATTTTCTGAAACTACGATTTTCGGGCAGCAGTCTTCGTTGCGCACTCGAGGCTTGACATTGTTCTCCAAGACTTCGAATAACGAACTATATTCGTGATCGAATTCTCGGCTGCGTCCGAATACAAAATCACTGCAAAGGAGAAAGAAAAAGAGGAGAGGACCTTAAAAGAGAGCTGCAACGACTGTACCCAAAATATTCGGTGCAAGTAATTGTCCTTGTGATAGGTGCTCTCGGAGGTGCGAAACTATCACTGGTTTGTAACCTTAAAGCCATACCCGCGTGCCAAAAATATGCCAATGCACTTGCGAGATGGATGCAGAAAGCTGTCATCCTTGGGTCGCTTCGTGTCCTCAAGACACACGAGGGTTTCGCCGGCCTGACGTTGTGATTTCGTCGTTCCCTATGACCACCCATCTCACGTTTGTGAGACGTGGCCATAGGTGTGATTTAACGCGGTTTTACTGGGGGCTATTGACATTTTTTTTAGATGGCAGTTGCTCTCAGTGGAATCCTGCGGTGGTTGTTTAACTCTTTTTTTTAAATTATATATATATATATATATATATATATTAGGGTGGTCAAAAAAAAAAAAATTTTGAATTTTTGAGATTAGACAAAAAAATATTGTAGGCTACATGAAAATAGAAAGCCCATAATTTTTTGTTTGGCCAAAAAATAATTAGTAGGACTACGCATTTCACTTGTCTCTCTTACGGAGATTAACATGTAAAATGACATTACTTTTTTCAACTACAATTCTGCATTAGAAATTATGATTACATTTATTTGAAACTTTAGGCATTTATTTGCATAAGAATGATAATGCATTATATCATACTTAGATGTTTTAAAAATGTATGTATGACTTGACTCTTTGGTATTTTATGCATTGAAAAATTTACTTTTAAACATACGCAACAAGATGTAAAAGGTCTTTTTAATAAAAATCTTGAAAGCTGTGGTATGACTTTTTATTCTATGACATTCTGCGCGGATATCTGGTTGCTATTTCTAAATTTAATCTATTTTGAACTTGGATTGAGTTTAATTTTTATAATTACATGATAGAATAATGTTTCATCTTAGCTGCTTACATTTTAATGTTGTAATTATTTCAGTTAGTATTGCAATCATTATATCCCTGCCAGCGAATCTTCCATTCTTTAGTTGTCGAAAGTGTTTTATGCATAATTTTTCCTTTACGACCTCTACACTGAGAGACTTTTTGTTAGAATAAATCATAAAAATGAATGAGAATTTAGTATAATATCGTTCCAAAATAGGGAAAACAGGGTTTGCGTATCAAAAATTAATGTAGTGGTTTTCAGCCGGCAAAATTAATATTTTTGTTTGAACGAATGGAAAGGATGTTGCATTAACTCTTATAAAACTTGAGAGAATTTAAAATTCACTATATCAAAGTTGACAAGCGAAATTAAAACGATAGTAATACAATTTATTCGAAAGAGTGAAAACATCTTTTGAAGTTGCCATAGAAAACACTCAGAGAAATGTCCTCTTGTGACAAAAGGATTTTTCTTGACGTAAATGGAATTTCCTCTTAAATTTAAGGTTGAGAGGATTTTCATTTGTCTCAACAGAAATCCTTTTGCAGCAAAAAATTTCCTTATGCGACTAACTTCACCTAATCTTGCAGCCAAATAATTCTGTTTGTATTAAACATATATTCACGTTGTTCAAAACAAAACAGGCAAGAGGACGATGCTTTTGTTTCAAGAAAACTTTTTCTCTGAGTGAAGCATATGAACATCTCAAACGACTATATGAAAAATAACTCACTCCACCAAAAGATTCAACCTTCAGAAGGAGGAACTAAATACACAAATTAAATACAATTATATACGAAAACACGCGTACAATTATAATTTGTATTATTATATGCTTAATTTATTCACTACATACATAATCGCACGCTTAATCGCTATGAAAAATCGGAATCGCTGCGGCGAGATTCGAACCTAACGTACCTAAAGCACTAACACATTTTATCCCTAACAACTAAACCCCACGGCTAACTTATATTATGGAATATTTGGCAAAAATCTCGGCAAAGCGGCGTCGCTTGACAATTCAGGGCAGTATGAAAAATATTTGGGCCCTGTTTCACGAGTGATTTGTTGCTTCAAAAATTTGGTTAATAGATAGGTTAAACATTTTATCACTTTCAATGATTGAATTGATTTTTTTAAAGGAACTGATAATATTCTTGTATGAATAACATTATCCAATCTGATATCTCAGTAACTCATTATAATAAACCTGAGTGTATTTAGATATAATATTTTATAAATTGTACTCATTTAATTAAATCTTATTATCTTAGTGTATAAATTTCGAGAGAAAAAATTCCTCATGTTTTGAATCCCATAGTAAATGAATGAATTGAAAATAGAAAGAGTTAACTTTTATTTAAAATGTTGTGAAACATAACCTTTCGGTATACATGTGATATAATGTGTACAATATTATATATTAATTAAAAAATATATATTTTTACTGACAGTTAAAAGATTTTAGTAATAAAACATTGTTGACTATTTAAAAAAGAAGTTTGTGATTTTGAAAATTAACGCATCAAATGCTCTTGTTACAATTTTTGGTATCAGAAAACGCTTTTGGTTTTGAAAAATCTGGACAGGGATTGGAGTAGAGAATAGAAATAAAATAAAGGTATAATTAATTTTCTCGGTCAGCGAATTTTTTGTTTCAAGTAATTTCTTAAAAATAATAATAATGGGATTTTACAATATTTACATGCATTAATCTAATTGAACCGAACTGGATTTGGACCGACCGCGGCCGGTGTTCCATGCGTTCCATATTCGGCTCTGCTCAATCGGGGTCGATCGGAAAACGGCGGAAACACTCGAGGAGCATTCTCAAACGAAACTATATGAAAAATCAACAATAAGGATTTCATAGTTTGCTATGCGTCTTAGGGTTCTGTCAACTTCATATAGACAATATCAATTTCTAAAATACGTTTTCGAGATTATGATATTCACTATTTTTCTTATTCAAATTATTTTTCGAAAACTCAGTAAAAAGAATATCACTTTTTCATAGTGTTAATTCTTGAAATGGAGATTCATAATATTTCGTATTTAGAATACTACTTTGTCGTCTTCGTGTTTTAAATACTCGTATGATAATATTAAACTTCGGTACTGTAATACGAATAAGTGTAATAAAACCTCGATTTTCCCTATTTTGGTACGATTTTATACCAAACTCTAATTCATTTTTTTCATTTATTTTAACAAAAGGTCTCTCAGTGTATTTCTCCAATAAAATTCATTATTTGACAGTAAGAAAAATTAAAATGATTAAGGAATAGCAATGTTATTTGCAAAGTCGTTCTTGTCTTGCTCTTCCCAGCTGTGGTGACAGAAGGAGAGAAAAATTATAAGATAATCCATCAACGTAGTTTTGATTTAATTCAATTGATAGACTCAATAAAACTCCAATTTTCTCAATTTAATATTTTCTATTTATTTTGATCCTCAATGCCACTTAATATTTTGTTCAACGAATACCCAGGTAGATTTGAGCGAGAAATTATTGAATAAAGCAGAAAAATTTGCATTGTTGATTGAATACCTATCCTCTTATAAAATCGATCAGAACTTTTAAATTCGGAATCATCCGGTGCAGAATTTGATACCTTCAGTTATTCGAGAAACCCCTAAAGATTTCCTGAGCATCCCGGTATGTGAACATGCCCATTTTTAATATTAAATTGATATTTATCATAGTAGTTCGAACAAGAAAAAATTTAATGAAAAGTTGATCAAGTATGTATTTGTGTAAAATTTGACCCCCCACCCCTGTCTTTGTCAAATGTTCACGTTTTGAGACCATCTGAACCCAAAAAACAGGGTTTCCCGAATGTGTCTCCCTGTGTGTATGTATGTATGTATGTAGATTTTTAGTTTGTGAGCACGATAACTTTCGAAAAAATTGACACAATAGATTGACCTTTGGTACACTATTCAAATCCATCAGTAGTTTCACCACTGCGCAATCGATTAAAAGCTTTAATTGAAAATAAATTTACTAAAAAACAAGAAATATATATGTCAATTCTCCGCTGAAATTCGTCTAGAATCTCTTTTACTCTTGATGCCTGGACGTGTATCACCAATCGAAGTTATTATGGAATCACTGGTGATTTTATCGATGATAGTTGGAGTCTTCAATGCCGTGTTATTGATATCTGCCCCTCACGTGCTTAACACACAGGAAAAGATATTGCTGATTGTTTCTTTAAAGTTATTGATGATTATGAATGAAACAAAAAAAATCTGCCCGCTGGGCGGGCACCTTCTCATCGCGCGCTGCGCACGCGTTCGCTTCGCTCGCAAGTTTGAGCGCGCCTACTGTCCGTCCAAAAAGTTTAGGCACCGCAATTTTTGTACAGATTTTCGTGAAAATCTCAGCAGAAAAAAATTCTAAAAATATGAGACAATATGCATGTTGTAGGTAAAGGCTTTGCCAATACTGATACATAGTTTCAAAATTTTCAGATGATTAGCGTTTATTTCCGGGCGAGTGAAAGGTGAAAAAGCATAATAATCATATGATCATTTGAGAATACTCAACTTTGAATGGCTGTAAGTCACTGAAAAAAATTATGAAAAATCTGCAAAAAATATATGGGTTTTGTTGATCCTTTCTGTGCCCAGTGGTGATATTTAGAGTCAGAAATAATTATTTGTTAATAAGTTATTTACAAAAGAGTGTGGAGGTGTCATCTCCCGAACTAAGGAACGTACAGAGATGATTCTTGAAGCAAATTACACATTTTTGGCTTCTGACAATGTTGTACGTATTGTCAGTAGGCAAAAAGTTGCACTTGAATGTTTAAAAAATTATTTTCCTCTTGGAAAAATACAAAAGGCTTTATAATAATCGAGGCAACCGTATCCCTTTTTTTTGCATCAGGGCTTAGGGACTGTGTAACTGCGTGAGTGTGAGAAAAGGTCGTGTTGTACGTGTAACAGTAGCACCAGCAAGGTCACATGCTGAGAGTGCGGTAGCCTCGATTATCGTTAAGCCTTTTGTATTTTTCTAAGAAGAAAATAATTTTTTAAACAATCAAGAGCAACTTTTTGTACATTGGTAATACGCACAACATTGCCAGAAGCCAAAAATGTGTAATTTGCTTCAAGAATCATCTCTGTAAGTTCCTTAGTTCCGGAGATGACACCTCCCCACTCTTTTGTCAATAAATTATTAAAAAATTATTATTTCTGACTCTAAATATCACCACTGGGCACAGAAAGGATCAACAAAACCTACATATTTTTTGCAGATTTGTCATAATTTTTTTCAGTGACTTACAGCCATTCAAAGTTGAGTATTCTGAAATGATCATATGATTATTGTGCTTGTTCACCTTTCACTCGCCAGGAAATAATCGCTAATCATCTGAAAATTTTGAAACTTTGTGTCAGTATTGACAAAACCTTTACCTGCAACATGCATGTTGTCTTATATTTTTAGATTTTTTTTCTGCTGAGATTTTCACGAAAATCTGTACAAAAATCGCGGTGCCTAAACTTTTTGGACGGACAGTAGGGTGCGCGACTGTTAATTCTCGCCCTTCGCGCTCGGTTTATTTATCGCCTCGCGCTTTGCGTTCGACTACTTTCGGCCCTCGCACTTCGTGCTCGGTTCAGTTTACAATGTAATGCATATGCAGAGTTGCAAATATTAAAAAACTGCCGGAAAAAATCTATTTTTAAAGGGATTATTCAATTTGTTTTGATTTTATATGAAAAATAGATTAATTTATTCAAGGCTCTATCGGCCTTAAGGAACACATTCTCATTACAATACTCGCTCATGATATTTCGACATGTATTTATATAATTTTATAATATATTATATAATGGCAATAGTTACTTTTATATGTATACAGAACACATCAGTGTAAAAATTCTCTGATCTTGCTCTGGCTTAATATATTGTAAAAAGCTAAACAAAAATTGTGCTCTGTCTGATAGATTAAGTATCCGGCGTCATAATAATCCATCAACCATAAATGTTGCCAGAAATTGACTTGGCTTGACGCACGGAAAAATGTCTGTGCCCAGGTGCGAAATTCGGTCGGCTGCCAGAGATTGACCATCGGCCCAAAATCGGCCCTGCTTTGGTAACCGATCTACGGTAACCAGAGTTGGGCCGACTAAGGTGTTTCCAAGCTGCCATGGTCTCACCGACGTTGGCAACCGACGTCGGCGGTGGGCGAAAAGCCGACTGTCGGCCCTATTCTGGCCCAACGTTGGGCCGACGATCGGATAAACTCTGGCAGATTGGTCGGTACGACCGCAAAAAATGCGGTCGGTCCAACTCTGGATAAAGCAGTCGGTTAGCCACAAGTTACCATGATGCACCCGACGGTCGGTCAAACCTTGGCCCAAATATGGGCCGACCGTCGGATAAACGCTGGTTCATTATTTTAAAAAAACCGTGGAAGTACGGTCGGCCCGACTCTGGAAAAGAGATGGCCCGACCGTCGGCATAACATTGGCTTGTACAAGACACCATGATGCACCCGACGGTTGGCCCAAATATGGGCCAGCCGTTGGATATACTAGGTTTCATTATTTCAAAACGACCGAAATTAGGGTACGAAAAGCTGGATTTTTGTGTAGGCATACCCATATTTGTACCAAAATTTCGGTACATGTAAACTAGGGTGGTTCTTATTTATACTTGGTGGATTTTTTTTCTCGAATTTTCCTGCTCTTTTTGGGTCTTTTGGGTCTCCAAAGAAAACCCCGTAAGTGACAAATTTGAATTTTACGTAATAATGCAGTTTATTGACGCTTTTTGAAAGTTTAAAAAAAAAAATAATCATTAATCGATAATTTAAGAATACTCAGTCATTGTTTAACGAACATTCCATTTTTTAAACAATTTTAATTTGTTTAAACACTTAAGAGTATTTTCAAAAAGCAAAGTAGAACATACGAATATTTCAATCTTTCGAGAAATAACAAAAATAAAATATGTAGACAACAAAATTGTTTAAACAATTTGAATTTGTTTAAACATCTATGAGTATTCATGATGAACAAATTAGTACTTGAAAATGTTTAAATTTTTTTCGAAAATTTAGTGAGATAAAATATTTTTCCTGTTTTTTTTAGGTAAAATATATACTTGATCAAATACGTATTATTTAAATAATTGTGAAATTATTTAAACAAATTGTTTGATTGTTATCATTAATTATATAACTAATAAATTCTAGAAAATACGTTCATTTCGCGAGTTAACTGAAAAAAAATATTTAAACAAATTAAAATTGTTTAAATAATTGAATATAATTTAACAAATGACTTGGTATTCTCAAATTACCAGTTAATGATTATTTATTTTCAAAAAACTTTTAAAAAGCGTCAATAAACCGCATTATTACGTAAAATTCAAATTTGTCACTATGGGGTTTCCTTTGGGACCCATAAGAGTGGCTTAAAATTATTCAACCTCAAAATTTATTATTGATTCTTATTCTCTGACGAATTCTGGACAATATACTGAAACACAGAATTATTTGTAATATATTATCGCATTTAAATATTAGATTTACAAAAAGCTGACTTTTTCCCATGTTAAATCAGAGTGAAATTTCATGGTCTTTGCGCCACCCCTAAATATGAACCGATTTTGCTCAAATTTGAAGGACATTTTTCGTTGGGCATTCGAAAAAAACTGGGGGGTGAGAGCAGAGAAATTCGAAAAGTGAAAAATAAGAGCCACCATAATGTAGACGCTTCGTTTTTTTTTTAAGAAAAAAAATTCTAAGTTCCATCTTTATGATAAATTGTGAATGTTAATTTTATGTCATTATCAAACGTTATAAAATGGTCTAAAACGCGAAAAAAAATATAAAAAGAAGAAAAATTAGTCAAAGTGGGCACCTAAAAAAAAAATTTTTGAATAAAATTTTTTGAAAAAAATTGTTAAAAAAAAGTTTGAGGAAAATGTTTCAAAAAAATTGTTTAAAAAAAATGTTTGAAAAGAAATTTTTGAAAAAAAATGTGTTGAAAAAAATTAAAACAAAAATTTTGAAAAAAAAAAATTGTTGAAAAAAATTTGTTGAAAAAAAATTTGTTAAACAACAATTTTAGGGCTTCCGCCCGGGAATATTAAACACTAAAAATTGTAATCGATTTAAATTATTTATTTAACAAAATTTTAATTTATATTCCCGTTAACAGTTAATTTATTTTAGATCTGCATGATGCCGCATAATAATACAAAAATTCATGAGAAAAAAGAGTTAACTAATGGTTTTTCTTAACTGCTTTGAGCTGTAGCTTATGAGGATGGTTTTTTCATTGGCTTTCAATTCTTTAGGTATAGAGTAATGGGTAAGACTCCCGACTGCTAGGCGATAGATTCAGGTATAGGTGTAGGTTCGAAACCCCGTAGCGTTAGAAATTTTATTTGTAATATAATGTTTAAAAATGTAATTTATGTATTCATTCTAAGCAGGACCATTAACATTTATAGTCAAAATACTCGCAATCAATTATTATTTATTTTTTGAACACCTATTTTGTGTATTTCCCAAGGTTGCTCAGGTGCGAATTGACCGTCGGCCCAAGGTTGGGCCGACATCATCTTAATAGATGGCCCATATATGGGATCAAATGTCGGGCCGACTTTGAGAAGTCAAAGGCGGTTGACCATTATCATTTAGCTGGTTGGCCCGGCCAGTGGCGCACAAAGTTGGACTGACCGTCCGACGGTTGGCCCGACCGTGGGCCGACGGTCAATTCGCACCTGGGTGCGATTACGATATCTTTCAAAACAAGTATCGGAATATCTGGAGGTATTTAATTCAAAAAATTTGTATTTCAAATCTTTTATTCTGGAAAATGTGTAATTATGGAATCTTTCAATTAGATATCCTATGATGTTGAAGAATTTAAATTCATATATGAAATTGAATTCATAACTGACTGTCAAGACTTTTAATATGAAATTTTGTAACTAAGAAAGATTTAATAGTGAAATTGTCTTAACATTTTTGATATTTGAATAGGAAACTATTATCGATTCGGAATAATTTCAATTTAAAATTGTTGAATTACTCAAGCTAACAATTAAGCATTATTGTGTTTTAGCAGCTAAACTTTCAATAGGAATATAAAATATCTCAGGGTGGTTTTTAGAAACAAAAAAAATTTCTAATAATTTTCCGGTTATCAATTCAGGTCAATAATGATGCTTATGTTCAATAGGAAGTGCATGGAAAATTCTATTGTAACTGTATCGAAAAAGATGTTTAGAGTTGATATTAAAAGACTCAGAAATCTTTGAAGAATATATCATCCGGTCGAACCTACTGCATGTTTCTTGTTAGGAAGAAATAATAAAATTATAATTTTTTAACTTGCAAGCGTTTAAAGAAAAAAATCCTAAGGTTTGCTTTTAGTAAAAAAAATAATAATAAAGATTGTTAATACTTTTATAATGTATATTTGTTAATTAATAGTCTCGATATTGTAATATTTTCCTATTTAAAAATAAAAATTTATTTTGGCTTCCGTTTTCGGTACCGATCGTAAGAGAACTTTTTTGTGTCAAGTGTTGGTTTTTTTGGCTTTGGTGAAGGGAATCAGCGTGTGTGGATGCAGAAAGGGCAGTGAGTGCGGAGATCAGGTGTAAAGGAAGGTAATAGGTGAAGGTAATAGATGAAGCAAGAGGCGAAGAGGTTATGAGCGCGGTTAGTGGGGAAAAGGGGGAAGATGACAGTAGCGGTGAAGAGACGTTAGAGACGCCGACCAGGGAGGAGACGGCAGAGAGAAGGGGTTCAGGTACGGGCCATAAAGGCGGAAGGCCCTCTAACCTACAGCGCCTTAACAAGCTAGGCAGCGCGGGCTCGAATAGGAGCTTAGACGAATGGCGAATAAAAGTGAGCGCGACCAGTAGTGAGGGGGAAGAAAAAAGAAAAAGATAGGAAGGGGACGATGAATTAGAAAGGGACAAGGAAAGCAAGAAAGTGAGGACTAAAGTGACTAAACGGAAAACACCGGATAGAGATAGGGGGGATGGAGGAATGTTCGAAAAACTAGAGGCTCTCATAAAAGGGTTTAGAGAGAGGAAGAGTGGGATAAACTCTGGAAAGAGGAGAAGAACAAGGTATGGGGTAAACTAGAGAGCATAGAGAATAGACAGAAGGAGGATGACGAAAAGAGAAATAGTGAGATAAAACAGTTGGAAGAACGGGTAAACAACTTAGAAATGAGGAACGAACATATGGGGAAAGAAACAGAGGGTGCGGAAATAGAAAAAGGGAGTAATAAGAACGTGTAAAATGAGAATGAAAGATTGAAGAAGAGACTAAGTGACATTGAAAGGAGATTGGAAGGGGAAGGAAGGACAAAGAGGAAAAATAACATAGTAGTTAAGGGACTGGCAATGGAGAGTGAAACAGGGGAAGTAGAAATCGAAAATCTTCTGAGTGATATTGGAGTTCAGGTAAGGGTAGAAGGAGTTAAGAGAATAGGAGGGACGAAGGAAGGAAAAGAAGGAATGTTTATAGTAAAAGTAGGGAGTGAGGAGGAGAAAAAGAAAATTATGGAGAACAAAAAATTATTGAAAGGAAGAAGGGAAAGAATTGAAGAGGATTTGACATGGAGGGAGAGGAAAAGGAGATGGCAAATAGAGCAGAGGGCATGGGTAGAGAGGAAAAAGGGTCGCATGGTATGGACATTGAGAGACAGATTATGGATAAATGGGGAGGAATGGTTCTGGGACGAGGATTTAGAAGAAATAAGGAAAAAGGGAAAAAGAGTTGAGAAAGGTAGAAAAAAGGAAGATGCAAAAGAGGTTAGAGATCAAACAGAGGGGTTTCCAAAAAGCAAGGCGGAATAAAAGTGAGGATAGGTGAGGGAAGGGAGGAGAAAAACGTGAAAATAGCTTTCTGGAATGTGTCAGGCTTGAAGAACAAGAATGAAGGTTTTTGGCGGGAGTTAGAAAAGTGGGATGTGATTATGATGAGTGAAACCTGGGCTGATGAGAAGGATTGGAAGGGGATGAAAAGGATGTTACCTAAAGGGTATGTGTGGACAATGCAAGAAGCGAGAAAGGAACACATTAAAGGTAGAGGGATGGGCAGCATGGTCTCAGGAGTGAGAAAAGAATTGGCAGTAAAAGGGAGAACAGAGGAGGACAGGGAGGAAAAGGATGGAACGATGGTAAGAAAGATTATAATTGGAAAAGTTAAAATAGCGGTGGTTTGTGTATATAGAAGAAGAGGAGAAGAGGAAGGTTGGAGAGTAATAAGGAGGTGGATGGAGGAAAAGAAGGAAGAGTTGTTTTTGATAGGAGGTGACTTGAATGCCTGGACTGGCGAGCAAGGGGGAGGGACTGGGGATGAAGAAAAGGAGGTCTATATAAGGAGCTCCAAACATAAGAAGATAGACCGGGAGGGGAGGAGGTTACTAGACGTAATAGGAGAAACAGGATGGTTTATATGTAATG
This sequence comes from Andricus curvator, assembly GCA_932195095.1. Lineage (NCBI taxonomy): Eukaryota > Metazoa > Arthropoda > Insecta > Hymenoptera > Cynipidae > Andricus > Andricus curvator. The sequence goes on from CAKNYM010050884.1 coordinate 177,252, forward strand.
GAAATATCAAAGGAGATGAGAAAGGAGAGATCACATTTATAGGTAAGGGAGAAACAGTAATAGACTACATTCTGGCGGAAGAAAGAATGAGGAATATGATAGGCAGTATGAATGTGGGGAATGAGATATGGTCCGAGCACTTCCCAGTAATAGCTGCACTGAAAGGTGGCGTCCATAAGCGCGGCAGAGGGAGAAAGGAACACGAAAATGGGAGTCTGGGGGGTAGATAAATTAAAAGAGTTTAAACAAAAAATGGAAAAGGAAAATGTTAGGTATGAGAAGGAGGAGGGAGTAGACTCGTTAATTGAAAGGTTGAAAGGGACGATTGAGAAGGTAAGGGATGAGGTAGCTACAAAAGAAGGAAGAGAAGAGGGAAATAAAGGTTGGTGGGACGAGAAATGCAGGAAGAGTAAAGAGAGAATGAAAGAGTGTGTAAGAAAATGGAGGAAAGGAGAAATAGAGAAGGCGGAGTACAACAGGAGAAAAAGAGAACATGAGAGGACGCTGGAAAGGAAAAAGCAAAAGGGAGAGGAGAAATACAAGGACGAAGTTGAAAAAGCGATCAAAGAAGGTAGGGTCTGGGATATGATAAATAGGGAAAGAGGAGGAAGGAAGGGCGTGAATTAAGAAATAGAAATGGTTGAGTGGGCGGATTATTTTAAGGGTCTGTTAGGGGGAGAACAAAATAGGATCAAAGGGGAAAATAGAAGGATAGTCCAGGGAGAAATGGTGGAAGGGAACGAAATAACAAGAGAAGAAGTGGATGAGGCGATAGATAGACTGAAAAGAAACAAGGCTACAGGAGAGGATGGTATGGAGAACGAAGCGATAAAGTATGGAGGAGAAGGGATTAGGGAAGGGATGTGGAAGATCCGCAACAAGGTCTGGAAAGGAGAAGGGTGGCCGGAGGAGTGGATGACAGGGCTGGTTGTACCGCTTGTCAAGAAAGAGGTGAATAAGAAGGTAGAAGAGTACAGAGAGATCACTCTCATACCAGTGGGTTATAAAATATACGCAGAAATTCTAAGAAAAAGGTTAGAGAATCAGATAGAAGAAAAACAAAGTATCCCACACAATCAGATGGGATTTAGAAAAGGGATGGGGACAATAGACAACATTTACGTACTCAACTACTTGGTTAACAGGAACTTAGGGAGAAAAAGAGGGAAATTAGTCGCCTTGTTCGCAGATTTTAAAGCAGCTTTTGACTTAGTGAATACAAAAGTGATATGGCAGGCGATGAAAGAGAGGGGAATAGAGAAAGGGTTGATGGAGAGGATAAAGGAAATTTTTACTGAAACCAGGATTAGGGTTAAGATATGGGGGGGGGGAGGTTTTTTGGACAGGAAGAGGTCTAAGGCAAGGGTGCCCGTTGAGTCCGCTACTATTTAATATGCTGCTGGCAGACTTAGAGGAGAAGCTAAAGGAGAAAGGGAAAGGGGGGACGATTTTGGGTAATAGCAAACTATGTTCTCTAGCATACGCGGACGACGCACAGTGGACTAAAGTGAAAAAGTTCGTGACAAAATCGTAGAACTTTTGACAGAGATGACCTAGAGGGATGGATTTTTTTGAGATTTTAGGATGAATAACTACACCATAGAGACAAAATACGGAGAAGCTGAAAATATAAATTTTTTACCTTAAAAATTTAGGTAAAATTTGGCATTTTTTGACAAAAAGTTGTATTATTGGATACCGCGGGCGCTCAAATATTATATTACATATGCTACACATATATTCAAATAGATTTCGTCATGCTGAATCCAAATATGGGCTTTAAATCATCCTAGGACTTCCTGTTTGTAAGAAAAATGCAATTGAATTATCTATTTTGAACCTTCATGGCATGAATGATTTCCACTAATGTAAATTTGACCGTTTGTCGTAATAAAGGGGTTTTTGGGTCGTCGAATGAGAATACAAAATAAAAATGTCGAAATTCAAAATGACGGATCCAATATGGCGGACCAAAATTGTAAGACCGAGCTGATATGACTGCGAATTACTTCAGGGCGGGGGATTCGTTTCGCTGACGTCGAATCTAAAGTGAAAATTCAAATGGAGGATCCAATATGGCGGAATGTCATTGTGAGAATATGACCGATTTTATTAAAAATCGTTACTTGGGGTTTTTGTATGTCGCCGATTTCAAACACGTCTGATGCAATATTGCATCAGACATTTAAAATTCAAATTCAAATTTTAATCATAAAATTTTCGAATTTCCACTATAGATTTGAAATCGGCGACATTAAAAAACCCCAAGTAACGATTTTTAATGAAATCGGTTATATTCTCACAATGAAATTCCGCAATATTGGATCCTTCATTCTGAATTTTGAAATTTTGACTTCAGATTCGAAATTAGCGAGCCCCCCCCCCCCCCCCTCCTGAAGTAATTTGCAGTCATATCGGCTCGGTCTTACAATTTTGGTCCGCCATATCGAATCCGACATTTTGAATGTTGACAATTTTACTTTAGATTCGAAATTAGCGACGCGAAAACCCCCCGTGCAGTCATTGTCAGTCATATCAGCTCGGTCTTACAACTTTGGTCCGCTATATTGGATCCGCCATTTTGTATTTTGACATTTTTATTTTTTATTCCAATTCGAAGACCCAAAAACCCCTTTAATACGACAAATAGTCAAATTTACATTAGTAGAAATCATTCATGCCATGAAGGCTTAAAATAGATAATTCAATTGCATTTTTTTTACAAACAGGAAGTCCTAGGCTGATTTAAGGCCCATATTTGGATTCAGCATAACGAAATCTATTAGAATATATGTGTAACATATGTATTATAAGATCTGAGCGCCCATTGTATCCAATAATACAACTTTTTGTCAAAACAAGTCAAATTTAACCTAGATTTTCAAAGTAAAAAATATATATTTTCAGCTTCTTCGTATTTTTCCTCTATTCTGTAGTTATTTATCGGTAAATCTCAAATAAAATTCATCCCTCTAGGTCATCCCTGTCAAAAGTTCTGCGATTTTGTCACGAACATTTTCACTTTAGCCCACTGTGCGACGTAGTTCTATTAGCAGACGATGAGAAGGGGATGAACCTAATGATAAGAATTTTCGAAGAGTATGTGGGAACAAAAGTACTGACGGTGAACGTAGGGAAGACCAAGGTGATGTGCTTCAGAAATAGAAAAACCAAAATAGGTTACGTTTGGAAGATGAACGGACAAACAGTGGAAAGTGTGGAGGAGTTCTGTTACTTAGGTTTTTGGTTTGAGGCAGGAGGAGGAAATGAGGCGCAGGTGAGGAAAAGAATCGAATGTGCGAGTAAAGTAAGGGGCCAAGTATGGGGTATAGGAAAGAGAAGGTTCAATGACGATTGGAGAATGAGGGTTTGGTTGTTTGATGCGTTGGTTTGGGCGGTGTTGTGTTATGGAGTGGAGGTCTGGGGATGGAAGGAATATAGGAAAGTGGAAAGCATACATGAGAGATTTCTGAGATGGGTAATGGGGGTCAGTTGGAGTTGCCCAGGATACATGCTAAGGGAAGAACTAGGAAGGGAAAAAATGGTAACAAGACAAATTAAGAGAGCTTGGAAGTTTGAAGAGAAGCTGAAAAGTGGAGAGGGGAGCAGAATAGCACAAGTATTCTTGGACGAAGTTCCGAACAAGGAGACGAGAGGCAATTTGGGAAATTCGAAATGGGAGGAAGAAAGGAAAAACATGAGGAGGGTTTGTGATATAAAAGATTGGCAGATCATAGAATTAGAGCTATTAGTAAGACAAGGAGGTAGTGTTTCTAGGTGGATAGTTTCTTGTAGTAAATAACTACAAGTGTGGGCTCACCACACCCACGATGTGCCAACAGCATGCAGTATTCTCGAATGGTCACCCATCCGTGTACCAACCGCGCCCGACGCTGCTTACCTTCAGTGATCCGACGAGAACTGGTTTTTTCAGCGTGGTATGGCTGATGGTGAAAATGTATTTGATGGTAAAAGAAAACGGAAGCCCTGAAAGATCGCTCATTTTTAGAAGTTTAAGAATCAATAGTATTAATATTCTTGTTATTTTAAGTAAGGCGAAACATTAGAATATAAGCAGCGGTTAAGTTAGGTTAAGGATGAAATGTAAATATATGTACAGGGAGCGGAGGCCCTCAAAACCCGTAAAAGGGAGAGATTAAATATACATACAATAACAATTTATTTTGTAAACATTTTGCATATCTTATTGTCTCTTTTATGACGTATAGTTGGCCTATGAAATGGAATTTCTTGTAAACGTTATTACGATTAAAACAAATATCAAACATCTTATTACAAGATAATCTAAAGTATATTTGTAGATATTTTTGACAAGAAACATTTTTTTCCAGAACATTTTTTTTGTATCTCGCATAAGTTTTCTAGAACATTGAATTCTTAAACAAAAACACTTGTATCTTATCAAAGAATATCACAAGAAAATTTGTAGATCTTTTTTTATATGGACAATTTTGCTCTTTATCATTATTTTTGTATCTTGCATAGTTTGCCCGTAAAATTGCATTCCTTATTTTTAACGAGATTTTTCGATAGTTGAAATAAGAAACGCTGGTTAAAAGTGACTGGTTAAAGAACTCGTTCTTCCATGTAAGGCTGTAAAAAAGTGTGCGAAGCTTAATATAATCTCGTACTAATGTGTATATTAAAAAACTGCAATATCATAATACAAGATTGTACACAAAGCCGGAAAGAGATATAAATATACATTCTACAATAGGCACGAAAAACATACTCTATATAAAAATGTCATATTATAACATGTACATTTATTTTTCTAGAATAAAATAATGATAAGGACCCCACCTGGGTTAAAAGGTCTGTTAATTTGTAAGCAAATCTAAGTATTTTATTTCTGGCTCCTAAAGCCAATAATCGCATCAAAAAGAAGAATCTTTTTAATAAAAACGATCGATGTAACCCTTCACGCAAGGATAGTTACAAGAAGTTTCCTATTTAAAAAAGGCGATTTGTAGATCTCTTAAAAGTTTTAATTTTTTTAACACCTTTTTTCATATTTCGCATTGTTTGCTTGGCGAAAGGAATTTGTCATTTTTTAGAAAGCTTTATCACAATTAAAACAAAAACTACGAGTCTTATAAAAAAATTACTCATGACAAGTTTGTAGCTCTTTTTTGGATGAGCAACTTCTGTCCATTCATTTTTTCATAGCTTATGTCGTTTATCCAAAAATTTAATTTTTTAATATTCAATGTTTTTCACGAATAAAAAGAAAAACTGCGCGTCTTATCAAAAAGTAATTATAACAAACTTGTTTTTTGTTGGGTGCACAATTTTTTTCTCTTCATCTTTTTTTGTATCTTGCATAATTTTACCCAAAAGTGGAATTTTTTATTTGTGTGCAAACAAAATTTTGATTTTTGGAGACAATTCAAAAAGTTATTATGATAATCTTGTAGGGCTCTCAAAAATCAAGGTTTTTCTTCTCTTGACCTTTTTTCATATCGAGCGTTTTTCGGCTTAAAATATTCATTTTCGTTTGTTCTTTTGGGTTTTGAAAACGCTATAACTTCGATCATTTTCTTTTTATCGAAAAAAGTCATTGGGACCAATTGTTCGAGTTTCTAAGTATTATGAACAGCCGTACATAGAATTTTTACATCTTGAAAAAAATGTTCAAAAATTTTGAAAATGCTCTCACTTTTTAAATTTTCATCCAAAATAGCTGATTAACGAACTGGCCCTTTCTTTTTAGGCCTTAAAGATGTGAGTCGAAGCACAATCCAATTTGATCAATCTTTCGAAAGTTATCGTCCCTACACGATACTACAGACTACAGACTACAGACAGAAATACAGACACCTTCGTAAAAATCGTTTTTTCTGAGTCAGAAGGTCTCAAAACGTGGAGATTTGATGAAAACCGACAAAGTCAAATTTTACATAAAACTAATACCTACTCATTAGAATGAGAATGTAAAAAAATGGGAATAACAGTAGACAGCGCTTCAGCGAACATACAATTTATGGTGAAATTAAGTGGCCTATTGCGCATATTCGACTCTGTAAAACGACATTTCACGAAAAAGTAAAGTATAAGATTTACTCTGCCACCCAGTCAAGCGGCTTTTTCACAGTTCAGATGACGTTTCGACTTACAGAAATTACTGGGTTAAAGTGTGAATCTGCTAAATTCTAAGAAAAATGCCTGCGGAAGGCCACTTGACTGGGTCATATATACAGGGTGTTTTTTTTTAACTTGAGACAACGAAATATCTCAAAAAATGCGCATCCTACGGAAAAAATGTCTGGAATAAAAACTTTTTATTTTCGAGGGGGAAAAAAGATTTGCTAAAATTTACCCCACCCCCACCCCCACAGGAGGCAGGGGTGGGGGTAACTTTGTAATTTCAAATGGCAACCCCAATTTTTTATCACAGATTCAGATTCTCCTTTACGAAATACGTAAGTTTTATTCGGAAAATTTGTTTCGATTCGCGATAGATGGCGCTGCAATTGCGAAAAATGAAATTGTTGACACTACTTTTAGCTCTACCCAGGAATAACGACGCGGACGCAGTAGTTGTCTATTCCCTTCGGGGTGCTTAATTTCGGTGAGTCCCCTTGCCTCTCACCATCCATCGGGGTGCTTGA
>CAKNYM010050887.1:0-25655 GCA_932195095.1 Andricus curvator
TCGTAAATGCCTACCAGCTGACATCGTGTAGAATTCGAGGGCACGACAACCCCTTTTCCAACTTTTACACAGCCCCTGACCCTACGCCCCCCACCAAAAACCGTTTGATAAGAGTCGGGGCCTACGAGTCATAAATGCCCTCCAGTTAAAATCTTTTTGAAATCGCAGACACCCTGAACACTTTTCCAAATCCCCCCACCCCAAGCCTACGCCATCTCCAGAAACCATTGGAAAGGGGTCAAGAATGCGAAGGCGCCCTGATACACATCAGTGTATTTCAAAAAACGTAGAAGAAAATCGACATTTTCGAGAGTAAATAGCTCGATATCTGGAAAACCGTAAGAGAGGAAATACAAAAAATATGTGATAAACAAAATCGAAGATGATCAACATTTCATGCAATATTAACCTTTCCGGAAATTTGGAATATTTTTGGTAAATTTATAAATGACCAAAAATGTCTGACAATTCAAGGTATCTGAAAATTTCCAGGAGAAATCAAAAACTTTTCGGTAAATCTATAAATGACTGAAAATTCCCGGAAGTTTAAGGTATTCAAAATATTACGTAAAATTTCGGTTATATGTGGTTAGTAGGCAGTTCAACAGGAGTGTAAAGTTACAATTGCTATCCAAAAATTTGGGAAATTTTCCACATTTCATCGATAATTTATGTTAATTTATCAGTAATTATTGGTAAATGATCATTTCGAGTTTGTCCGATTACTAGCAAGGTGCGAATTTTGCGTCGGCAAAACAACGGTGATTTGGAGCTCCCACAGTTGTATCAATTCTGGTCACCGAAATTCAGGTGCCAAAGTAGGGTCCGACCTTGGATCGACCGTCAAACTCTGACTGCAATTCAAATTCGCACCTGGGTGTTGCTTACTCACAATCAGTCAATTAAGTGTGAACTGAACTCATAATGCAAGAAGTGAAGTTATGATTCAGGCAGTTCTGAATAGTAAGCTTGAATCGAAATGCGCAATTGCAACAGCCAAAAAAAGTAATCTTGTTCAATGTGCGCAGTCGCAGTAGCTAGAGAAATTAATCTTTCTCAAAGAGCGCAAGCACAGCAGATAGAAAAATGGTTTTTCATGATTGCTTTTTACTACAATTTCAGAATTACCTATTTCTCGTATGCTAATATATGCCTCAAAAATCGAACATTCCATGCATGTGTTACAAAAAGTAGAATTGATGAGGGTTGATGCGCCTTGTAGGTGTAGAATTGAACCTAAGGAATGAAAAATATAAAAGTAATAAAGATAACCTGTTCCCTACATCGATATCTACACATATTTAAGGAAGAGTAGAGAAAAGGTGAAGATGTTAAAACCATTTTCCGGAATGTCATTCGTGTTGTGACCTGGATTTTTCAAAACAAGGAAGCAATTGAAAAGCTGCGGTTGATCTGTTCAGTGTACACAAATCTAACGAAGAATGATATTAAATCGGTAGAACTGGGATGGTTTGCACAATTCAGTCCCATTGGCGTAAGGCCAATTTGCAGTTGATTTTGGACGAAAGCGAACTATCGAATGAACACATTTCCGTAAATCCTGCCGGGCTTAGTCAACTCCAGATGGAAAATTATACTAACTGTTCGTCAAACAAAATTGTTCGATACTCCGCCATTTGGACGTGACTCGTTTAAAATCAATTCACACAACACGATCAAAGTTACATCCTGATTTATTTCACAGATTTGACTTACTTCGGGTCTCTGGATGTAATGTTTTACTGATGAGAACGCAACATTATATTTTTCATTATTACTGCTGTAACAGGAACCTGCACACCGATAAAATGAAGAAAAAGACACGCATGCTTTGGTATTCCTTACAAAATGTAACTTTTTTATCCCCTTTTGCATACAGGGAAAAAGATTCAAACTCGAGATGAAACTTATATGGGCGATTCCACTTCGGAATTGGGGAAAATAAAACATCTGCAATTTCAACATTCTTTCTTAAATGCAGGGCTTGAAAATATAGGAACACCAAATAACGATTTAACTGGTTGAATTCACGTAAGCTTCAGTTAAATATTATATACCAGTCTGATATGTTTTATCCGAACGCTGAGCACGATATACGGTAAATGCAATAATGAAGGGCGCTTGAAGTAATTCTACTCTCAACGGCTGAGTCTCGGGGGTGACTTTTCCGAAAGACCCACTCTTTGATTGAGTTCAAAGCTCGATATTCTTTGCTTTCGCGTAACGAATCATTGCATATTGTTCGGAAAAATAAATAATTGGTGATAAATTCTTTAGTACATTTAGTGTATTTCAAAGAATAATACATTTTAGTGATTAGCCTGCCTGAGGGAGTTATTAAAACCAGTTTCTCAGTAGAGGCTAAAGAAGATACTGTGGTAAATATAAAATAGCGTTTTTTATTGCTGTCTAAAAATAATTAATATACGAACTGTGAAATACGAGCAATATATAAATAATATAAATAAATAAATATATATATATATAATATAAATAATAAATAAATAAATAATTGAGCTATTTCGAAGTAACGCAGATACTTCTATAATATGAATTCAGTTGCTACATCGCTGCTAATTATTGCTATTTATCATTTCATTAACTATTTGAAATTTATTTAGCAGTTTAAAATATGAGGAAACCATTTTTTAAAAAGGTTGTGTCTAGTCGCCCGGAAAAATTGTGGTAGTTGGAAAAGGGGATGGACTAGTTGTCCTGAAAATTCGGGACGACTAGTCAAGCTTATAAAAAATATTAGACTAATCATTCCGAATTTCAGGACGAAGCGACGAGAAACTTCGTTGAAAAAAAATCCATTTGAAAGCCTTAGAACTAAATTGGACAGGCTAATCGGGTGCTAATCTGTCAATAGCTAAACACAATGAAGAACTATATTATTGCCTAATACTGTTTCATTTTTGACAAAATAATTCTATTATAGGTGCACAAAAAATAGCAAATTGCACAGATTGCACTTGTTTCATTAGAAACATGTGAAATTTACAATGAATATTTAATTCTAGATTTTACAAGCAATCACGAGCGCGGTACGAATCAGACTTATGACTCAATTTGGCTTCTTCGTGACCTTTTCCAGTCAGGCAGAAACTCCCAATAACCACAAACCTTGCTAGTTCTTTAAGAAGAAAATTAGAAACACAATATCGTCAAGTCAATCTGTGCAAAAATTCTATTCTTGAACAAAAAGACTCAGAAACATTAGTTCTTTTTACGGAAATTGAAGCTTTGATTAAACCTATTCAAACCATCGCACACTGTAGCCGTAAGCCCGTAAGACTTTCAGGAGTAAAGAGTCGGTGCAGAAAATTCACTTTGATCAAACAACAAATTTTTATTTAACAACAAAGTAAACAATCTTTTTCCCCTAACTTTTCATATGTAACTTTTTTGAAGATCTTCAAATTGACTGAAGCAGAGCTTAAATCAGTGTAACAAGTATCTAGCAATAATTTCCAGTAGGTTAGCGTAAAACAATTGATGTACTAAAGAGCTTAGTCCTTAGGAAATGAGAGTCGCGTTACCTTCATTTAAAAAATGTTATCCATTAAACGATTAGTACGTAAATTACACAAAAATTGTTAGCAAATTGAGATATACGCTAGACCAAAAATATAATAGTTAAAATCCAAGATTTTCTCACGTCAATTACAAATTATAATTTCCGTCATATCAAAACATACTTCAACAGCCCCTACAAGCATACCTTGCAAAAAAATGTTCACATTGTACCATGTAAAATCATTTTTCTAGAATAAAGCACTGATGAGGACCCCCAACTGGGTCGAAACGTCTGTTTGCCTTGTAAAAAATCAAGCATTTCTTATTTCTGGATCCTAAAGCCAATCACAACATCAACTACGAAGAATCTATTAATCTAAAGGATCAATATAATCCCCCGCATTAATTATTACAAATATGGGCAATCAAAGGCTAAGGAGAGAACATGGTTTTTTCAAAGAAATTCTGGATACCTACGGTGAAGCAGCATATACATACTTCAGGGAATGGTCGACTGCAAAAACAATGTTAGCAAGGAACTTCAACCAAAAAGTCTTTCTTTTGCGATGTAGACAACAAGGTATTTCTCCTAATCATTTAGATTTCAAAGCGTTTAGTTCAATTCAATTTCAGAACTCGAACATCACTCGACAATATACAAAGACTATCGAGCAATTACAAATGTCAACTCTTAAGTTGGAGATTAAAGACATTTGCATAGTAGTTAGCAGCCTCGAGTATCGCATAGAACAATTAGAGCAAAAGATAAAAAATTCAGTACCGGCTGAAAAATACAACAGCTAATTCACATCTATAAAATCAAACAAGTATAACTACAGATAAAAAATGGTTCGTAAATCTAACGGGTGATGAAATTCCAAACACAGTAAACAAACACGATCGGCCTGGGAAAAAAATTTGGTATTCCTTTTTTACCACAACAAATACCGTTGAAGCACCTTATCACGGATTTTGAATGAAGTATACATATATAATTAATGAAGAAGACAAAAATGCAGCTAGGCTCAAATTCACTAATTGTGTTAAAAATTTTCTGCAAGAAAACAAAAGTCACGCCCCCAGTAATTCTGAAAAAAAATTTTAAGGGATGTAGCTACCACAAAAATGTTCATAAAAACAACCCCAACATTTTGTTCACTAAAGACGATAAAGGCAACGTCTTAGCAGCTATTAAAAAAGATGAGTACCTTGATACTATGAATCAAATGTTATCTGATGAAAAAACGTATCAAGAATTAAATAAGGACCCCTCAAGAAAGACTCAAACAAAAGTGAATAATCTAGCGAAAGAATGGCTGGAAAAAAAGCACATTGACAAAAACACACACTTCCACTTAAAAGCAAATAACTGCACTGCACCAGTAGCTTACGGAGACCCAAAAATACATAAACCGGGTAAAAAAACTGCGATTAATTGTATCCTACACGAATAGTCCAACGTACAATTTAGGAAAATTCTATAGCAATCTAATATCGGACACCATAACACCCCCTGCTTCTAATGTACTCACGGGACTAGCTATTAAAGGTTTCAAAGATAGATGAATCAAATTAGTAAAAACACAAGCCTACCGTGGCATCAATTCCTAAAAGGGCTTAGAATCTGCATAGGAAATTTAGCATTCAACTTCAATGGGAAATCTTACAAACAAAAGTCAGGCCTACCGATGGGATCCCCCCTCTCCACCATTCTTTCTAATATCCTTATGCAAGACTTAGAAACAAGCTGCCTATCGATACTGTCATTCAAGGTTCCTTTCTTTTTCAGATATGTCGACGACATTAACACGGTCGTACCAGAAAACATGATTGATCAAATTTTGAATACTTCCAATAGCTGCAATCACAAAATAAAATTTACATCTGAGGTAGAATCTAGAGGAAGTAACAGTTTTCTTGATGTCAAAATCATCAGACATAACAACTCGTTAAGAACTGACTTGATACCAAAAACCAACTTCATCGGACAGAATTCTTAACTTTCTATCCCACCACCCCCAACGTCACAAAATAGGTGTAATTAACAACTTAGTAGACAGAGCTATCCTTCTTGCAGATAAGGAGTTTCATTATGCAAACATAAAAAAAATTAAAGACACTTTGATCAAAAATAATTACCCCGCAGAATTGATCAATAGAACCGGTAGAAAAAGATTGCTGGTCCTAGAAGATAAAAAAACTAATACGATCCCTGCAGTAGATGTGTTAGTGAGTACAGGGCAATCGGGACCATCGGTGAGCTCACAAACACAACCAGCGAACACCAATTAAACGCCCACTAACCAAGTGACCACACCAAATGGAAGATATTTGTCCCTTCCTTATATGCAAGGCCTCTCGGAAAAGTTAACTGGTATCCTCAGACCCTTTAATATAATTCCAGCGTTTAAAAATAATAACGATCTTGCTTCACTATTCAAATCCACAAGAGATAAGATACCATTGGAGGAAAAATTTGACGTAGTTTATACAATTACCTGTATCAACTGTTATTCTCCATATATTGGTACCACAAAACGACTTTTGAAAACTAGAATCAAAGAACAAAAAAATGACGTTTACAAGAGACCCAGCTCATGGACAGCCATGACTAAGTACGCTTGGACTGAGGACCACAAATTTGATTTCAGTAAAATTAAAATCTTAGAAAAGACGAATTGTTACAAAAAAAGAATGATGTTAGAAATGACTCACATAGCTAGCCAAAAAAATTCAGTTAATCTGAGGACGGATATCCAGAACCTTTCAGTTTTCTATCTCCCACTTCTCCAAAACAATTAATCATAATAGTTACATTAAAGAAAATTAAGTCAAAAAAGAATGTAGGAAAAGGGAAAAAAATTTTCTTCACAGCCGCCCCGTGTCAACAAGAACGTATGATTTTTTCAAAAGTATCTCCAGAATCGTAGGTGGTTGTTATTAGGCGTACACAGAAACAGTTCAATACTTGATAAAATGTTTTATGTCTTTTCTCGGGATAACGAAGCTCCACTGTAAAACACCAATACATGTACCACCCGCACTCTTAGTGACCATAAAAAAATAAAAACCTCAGTCTCTAATAGAGTTTCCACAAATGAACAACTTTGTGAGTGACAGTGAAGAAGAGACAAAATTGAATAAAATGTAACTTGCCATCTTACACAAGGTTAGTCTGATATGCGGATGCGCTGAATAATTTTATAATTTTTATAAAAATATCCCCCCCCCCCCCAAGCCGAGTTTGTTTTTTGAAAAAAAAAACACTTCAAGAATAGTTCGTTCGTAATAATATTATCTGTTGATCTACATCTTAGACAAAAAATCTGGTGACTATATTGATGAGAATCGAAATCTGATAAATGTAGATTTTTAAACTATTTGTTAGGAATATTCCGAAACCAACTCTCCGTAGGAAAATATTTTAATTATGTTACTTCGCACAGCGTCAAATAATATGTGTACCAAAGAGCTTAGTCCTTAGGAAATAAGAGTCGCGTTACCTTCATTTAAAAAATTTTATCCATTAAACAATTAGTACATAAATTACTCAAAAATTGTTAGCTAATTGAGATATACGCTAGACCGAAAATATAATAGTTAAAATCCAAGATTTTTTTACGTCAATTACAAATTATAATTTCCGTCATACCAAAACATACTTCAACAGCCCCTACAAGCATACCTTGCAAAAAAATGTTCACATTGTACCATGTAAAATCATTTTTCTAGAATAAAGCACTGATGAGGACTCCCAACTGGGTCGAAACGTCTGTTTGACTTGTAAAAAATCAAGCATTCCTTATTTATGGATCCTAAAGCCAATCACAACATCAACTACGGAGAATGAATGTATAGAATTCCTGAAAATAAAAGAAGAATCCAACGATCAAATTTGGACAACGACCAAAAAATGCTCCTATTGCAATTCCTAAAAACAAAAAAATTGGTTTCTTTGGACAAAAATAAAAACGAGGAAAGAAAAATGAGAAGGCAACCAACCAAATCCCCTTCCTTCTCCTTTTTATTTCTTTCGTCATTTTTATTATTATCAAATCACAATATGAAAGCATTTATAATATTCACCAACGTTTCGGTGCTCATACAGCACCCTTATCAAGGTAAGAAAAATTAGAGCAGGTGGGAACAGCGACGAAAAAACGACGCTATCTCCTCGATACCTGAGATCTAAGTGTGGGTCAAAAGGCAAATCCGTTATAAACACATCAGAAATAAGAGAAAGTCAAGGTTCATGAGAACCGTTTGCTAAATGTAATTAATCATACTAGAATAACTTTTGTTTAATTTATCCAAATCAGTTTTAAAATTAATAGACCCCACGTCAAACCAAAGGTTCTTCTGCACAACCAAAATGTCATGAGAAACTTCTTGCGTAGTCTCACGATGCTTCGCTAGGTGCAGCTTGATGTCGAGGATTAACTTTGTAGTTTCTCGTGAAAATTACGAGGCTGGACTTTTCCGGATTTACAAAGAGCCTTGATCTGCCTGACCACTATCGGCGAAAAAATTCGAGTCCTCTGACTTTGACGTTAAAAAAGTCAGTAAAGAAAAAATGGTAGCTCGATGAATGAAGGATCATTTTAAAGGTCAAAATAATGCACGTCAAGGCTATGCGATGAGTGGGTCACGTGACCAGATTCCTACCTTACCGGCACTTTTTTTATTTCCTAACTTATTTTCGCATGAAGCGTAACATCGAGTTGAAAATTTGGATTACTAAATAAGAAGCACTAAGAAAGGTGGGTCTCGTCCTGAACTTTTATAATTATGAAAAAAGTTTTTTTTGTTAAATAATTTTTTTTTTGCTTTTTTCATGATTATTAAAATTAATGACCAGACCCACCTTTCTTAGTACTTCTTATTTAATATCTCAAATTTTCAACTCGAGGTGGCTATTCGTGTGGAAATAGGTTAGGAAATAAAAAAAGTGTTGGTAAGGTAGGAATCCGGTCACGTGACCCACTCGTCACATGGCCTTAATGAGCCTGAAATGAATATGCCCAAAAAATTGTATAGTTTACAGACCCGAAAATCTGATAAAAAGTAAGGAAATTTGGAATCTTTTAACGACAGTGAACTTTGGAACATAGTTTTTTATTGAAAAAATTATAGGAAAAATCTGAAAAAATGCATGGTGGTACTTCAAACATTTCTCAACAAAATGCCATTGAAAATTTTTCAGAATATAACAAATTTTTCGTTTTTTTTATATTAATTAATTAATTAATGGCAACGGCCATACCACGCTGGAAACACCAGTTCCCGTTAGATCACTGAAGTTAAGCAGTGTTGGGCGCGGTTAGTACTTGGATGGGTGACCGTCTGATACTACTGCGTTGCTGTTGGCGGTCGTGGGTGTGGTGAGCCAACACTTGTAGTTATTTACTACAAGAAACTATCCACCTAGAAACACTACCCGAATCGGGTAGTGTCACGCTTACCCCTAGAGGCTCGCCGAAAGGGAAATGGCTTAATGGTATAGAATATACAACTGTACTATCTTTAGCTCTAATAAAGACAATGAAGATATTTTAATTAGAGCTAGTTAGTTGAACTATCTGTAATAATTTACAATTTGAAAGAAGTATGTGCCTTTTTTCAAGGGATCGTCCTCGTGTTCCCTCAGCAAGACTTTGGAAGCACATGCTGAAGATAGACGAGGACGATCCCATAAAAAAGGGTTTTTGATTTTGTGGGAGCATGCGTGCAGGTCGAGTAAATGATCACTGTTTATTCAACACAAAAATGAATTGATTTGTTCAGTTGACACAGAGTGTATAAAGTTACGACCGGATATAGACTGCCTGGCTAATTTGTACTTAAGCTAGGCGACAGGTCATCGAAGGGATCGCAATGCACTTTTGGCAGGCACTGATTTGTCGAGACCCTTCTGGAAAGTTCTGGGCTAGTCGAGTACCTGATTTGCTAGTTTCGCCTTCGATGAACCTACTTGAAGGTAGAACGTAATGCAAAATATTTGAAAGAAAAAAAATGTATACTTGGTAATATGTGGTGATTATTTTCAAATTGAAATTCATATATAATTAATTATAACAGGTAGTCACCACAGACTCCTTGGGAGCAGGGGCTAGAATCAATGGGAAAACGCCCAGGGCTAAGATAACAACAGCACTGGGCACATTTTCTACAGTTTTTCAGGCCGGAATAGTAGCTATTAAAAGCTCGCCTGGAGGAAATTTGTAAGCGGGCTTATAAAGGCCAGGACATTTACATTTGTTCTGACAGCCAAGCAGCACTTAGGGCTGTTGCATATGAAGAGCTTACTTCCAGACTAGTCTGGAGTTGCCTTCAAGATCTTCTTAAGGTTTCCGGTAAAAACTGGGTCAGTCTAATCTGGGTTCCCGGCCCTGAAGATATTGAAGGTAATGAGAAGGCAGATTGCACTGGCTAAGATGGGAGCTACACAGCCTCTGATTGGCCCGGAACCCTACTACGGAATCTTGTACACATCGGCGAAAGGAGCCCTTTGTAAATGGCTTTCGAATGAAAATGTGAGATCTTAGAAGGAAACTACAAGAATGGTGCATTCTAAGAATTTCATATCTGTTACATGTACTAAGAGGACTAATGAACTCTTGAACATGGAAAGAAGGTAATTAATGTCGTAGTAGGGATTGAAGACAACGCTCGTTGTCGAAAGTGTGATTTCCATTGGTTTAGAATGCGTGGTAATGAGGATGGTCATAAACTGACCCAACGCGAGTTCAGACCAAAAAATGCAGCAAGTAATCGATGTCACAAAGCAGTCTTTCAATAGAGTTTGTACTAGATAAATGCAAACAGTGAATTTAACCAGATGAGAATTAGGAACGCAGAGCTAGAGAACGATTTCAAGAATGTCATCAAAGCAATGGCTGAGGGCGAGTCATATAAATATCTGGGTATTCTAGAATTTAAGGGTATTCATCATACGATAGTAAAAAAAAGCCTTGCGACTGTCTTTACAACAAGCCTCAGATTGATTCCGAAGAGTTCTCTTAACTCGTCAAACAGGATCAGGATAATCAACACCTATGCCATCCCTGTCCTCACGTACTCCTTTGGAATCATTAAATGGTCGAACACCGACTTTAAAAGGTTAAATAGAATCGTCGACGTAGAAATGACAAAGCACCACAGTAATTTGGCAATTGAAAGGGTAGTTCTACCACGACATAGAGGGGTTAGGGGCGTTGTAGATGTCCAGAAACTGTGTAAGTCACAAGTTATACAGTTGCGAGACTATTTTAACAGCAAGCGAGAAGTTGCGCTTTATAACACCAACTGTAAAGCGGATCTCGATTAGACGCCCTTGAATGGCCGAATGACGGACTGGATGAGGATGAATTTGCCTGTAACAAAGTAGGACGTCATTTATTGTGGCATAGGTACGCCTGGCACCTGAGAGGTATATTTCCAGAACGTTGGAAACAACGAAACCCATCGAGATCCAAAAACACTCGGCGAAGATGACCGATTTCAGAGCACTGCCTTGAGAATAAACACGGGTGTGGCACAATATGCTTTATAGCTTGAGCATCAGGGGGGTCCTCATTGCGAAACTATTTCAATGAAATTTCTCGATTAGACCAAAATAAAAAAATTTAGATAATTTTAAAAATTACGCATTTTTTCAAAGAGATTCTTAAGTTTTAATCGTGATTTTTAGTAGATTTCAACAAGATTTATTTATAGTTTATTAGGTTTTAAAATCACAGTTTTGGAATTAGGTTACAATATTGATGATATTTCAAAAAATGCAGTTGAAATGCACGCACTAAACTTACGAAAACGAGCGCAAGAGCGTAGCCGCGAGCAATAGGCGCGCTCACACTTGGCACGCGGCGCCGCGCGCACAGCTCGCAATGCATGAAAGGCAACATTACAACACTAGCATTTGAAAATCACAATGCAATGTATTGGTAGTTTATTTTCAATATATGTATTATAAGCTTTAAACATACATTTTTTACAG
Organism: Andricus curvator; assembly: GCA_932195095.1. Classification (NCBI taxonomy): domain Eukaryota; kingdom Metazoa; phylum Arthropoda; class Insecta; order Hymenoptera; family Cynipidae; genus Andricus; species Andricus curvator. The sequence continues at coordinate 11,516 of CAKNYM010050887.1, forward strand.
TATAGGACAGAATACGGTTCTCTAAAAATCCTAAATTATTAACAATTTCAAGCAAAGCGATCGATACGTTACTGACTCTAAGAGAAGGGTATGATTTCAACAATTCTAGGGAGGGGGAGGCAGACGGCCCAATGACATTGGTGTGAGTTTTAATTAGGTTTATCATAAGACCGTTCATCACGGCCCAATAATTTACGAAGCCTATATCCACCTGAAGCTTCCCTCGGATATTTTCCAGACCTGACGCCGTTCCTGATGGGTAGAGTTTAATGTCATCTACATATTTGTGATCTTTGCAGTACATCAGAGTCCCTCTAGAGTAGCCGTCTCGGGGGTACCCTTAATCAACAAAGATACTATAGAGGGAATATACAAACCGTTCTTCTTCTCCTTCTTACTTGTGGCTTCTCATAGCGCCGAACCGTAAACATCGCAACTCCGCTGAATTTACAAACGCCTCCCTCTCGTTCCCTTGGACCGCCTTGTCTGTTATAGAGGGAACTACTATAGAGGGACTCTGGTGTATTTCAATTCGCCACGTAGAGCTGAAGTGTAAATATTTGAAAAAGTAGGCGCGAGAGAAGACCCTTGGGGAACCCCTCTCTTAACCATTACCCAAGTCGATAAGTCTCCCTTAACCTATTCGCATCTATTTCTAAGGTAAGACTCAAACCATTTAATAACTGAAACCCATAGTTTAAAAGACTTAAGTTTTTGTAGTAAAAGATTATGGTCCACCTAGTCGAATGCCTTGGAGGAATCAAATAGAATCATCACTGTGATTTCCTTTTTGTATATTGCCAATTCAATATCGGTGGTGAATTTAAGCGACGCTGTGGAGGTGCTGTGTTTGGCTCACAAACCGGATTAAAAAGGGTCAATTAATTTATTTGTATCGAGAAAAACTGTCAGCTGCCGATGTACAATCCGTTCAAGAGGCTCAGCCAGTGCTTTCAGAATTGAGATAGGGCGGAAGTCATAGGGTGAAGAATGCTTTGAAATCTTGGAGACAGGCCGAATGATTACCATTTCCCAGCTGGTTAGGAAAATCCTGCTCTGTAGCGGAAAGTTGTACATCTGCAATATAATCGGAAAATGAAAGACCCTGTGTCCAATAGGGACACAGGGGAGATTTCAGCCTGCAAGAATTGACTTCATAGCGTATGTAATTCTATTATTTGATATCAAATCTAATACAACGGTGAATAACAACGCCTTCCCCTTCCTCTCCCTCCTCCTTCCCCTCATCATTTCCCCCCTGTTTCACGTATCCTAACCCTTTGCCCTCACCTTCCTATCCATCACGGATTCCTTTCCTCCCATCCCTCCCTGCCTCTTGCTCCTCACCCCAGACTTTACCCCTTCCCATCCTTTTTCCCCTCCGACTACCACCTGCCCTTCGCCCATCCTATTCCTTCATTTCCTTATCCACCCCTTTGACGCTCCTCTCTTCCTTTCCCATACACCTCTTATTCCTCTCTCTCTCACTCAATGAAAACCCGTGACAACGGTTGCTCAGTGTTATCATTCTCAGAACAAACAAGTTTTTTTTAAGTTCTAAATATTTTTCCTCGAATGCTATAAATGATGTCTTGAAAGACACCCGATCGAGCGGAAAAGGGCTTCTGTTCGGTGCTAAGAACCCCTAAATATGAATAAAAACAATATTAACGCAGTCTTGTTAAAAAAAGTCACACAAGAACAAAGTTTTTAAGCAAAGTCCTAAATAAACTACGTATCTTGACGTGTTATTTAGACTTTATATTAAAACTGTATTATTTATGTGGCGAACAAGAATTCTCTTTATGCTTGTGAATATTTGAAACTTGATAGTGCTTTCATCAAGATTAAACTTAGAGGAGGAAGTTTCGAAGGAACTGACGTCGAGAATACAACAAAGATATTAGAACAGGCTCTGGTGCACCTGTGCCATGTCTCTTGCAAGCTTTGGATACGTACTGGGTAATTTTCTTGAGCTCATTCAACTTACCAAATGTGTCTATTAAACTATTACTCATATGCATAAAAATTAAAATTTTTCAAATAAAATGTGACACTTCTTAAATCAGTTCGTAGGTTTAATAAGTTTCTTGTAATATTCGTAATGCAAAACAATCAGTTCTTGAAAAATGATCAAGAGGTTGAATAGAAAGAACTACACTCTTATGTCAAACGTAAAGTTAATATAAAATATGAATTAGGATGGATATTTTAAACTTACTTGAAACGTTTAGAATTTTTCAGATTATGAAGTGAAATGAAAAAAAAAATGAACAAACAAATAATGGTCTAATTAACTCACATCAACATATCATAAATTCGTTCCTTATGGCCAACTTAACACGGTACCGTCTCTCTTCCTTTAACTAACTTCACTGACTTTGGTTATAGGGACAGAAACAGTACATTGTGAAATAGCTTAGAGGGAACGAATTTACACTTGCAGGATTACATAATATTCGTCATTTTATTTTTTTCCTTGTTTCACGAGTCAATTTTCTTAGTACTTGATTAATAATTAAATTGAATATAATAATTCTGCATAGCTCATGTCTTACGTTTGTTTTATTTCCATGTAAAATAAATATTTTTGCATTATCAATAAACCATTCGGCCAAATCCCTTTCGGGCTAAGCGTAAACTCATTCTGTTCTAGATTGGTCATTCTACTGAGGATTCAGGAATTCATAAGATAGGGGCAAGGAAGAGGATGCATAGAAGAAAGTATAGTTTTAACACACAAAACATTACTTAATGGGAAGATCCTTACGCTTCACCCCACTCATTAAACTGAGCAAAACTTCCACTGGGGCCCCAAGAGAAATCTTTCGTTTCAGGCATCCATCACACCAATAGCACTCTTCGTGATACAATCTTTGCCCTTATAAACCATTTTTCGCTACTTATCTATAATATGGCGCCGTGCAGTAAGGTTTGCTGTTGCTCGAGCTTCTTATTTTTTACTCGAAACCCCACTTTTTACTGACTCATTAAAATCTATCAATTGACGCAAAATTTCAAAATTTTGATTTCTTCTTGAATTTTTGCATTTTGACTCAAAATTCGTGTTCTGTGACTCGAAAAATACCCTCATACTGACTTTCATAGAAATCTACCAATTTAACAAAATTTTCAAAATTTGTGTCAACTTTTTGAATTTTTGAATTTTGAACTCATAATCGTATGCTACAATTGATGTGTAAGTATAGTACAGTTTACATAGTTTTTGCTTAAATCATGAAAAATGTTATCAAAAATTACAAATTCCATTTTTCAGCAAAACTATGCGAGATACGAAAAAAATGTTAAGAAGAAAAATTCTTCATCTCAAAAATATCTACAAATATACTGTCAAGTCTGTCGACTATTTTTTGATAAGATGTATACTTTTGTTTTAATCATGATAACGCCTTTTAAAAAATAAAAAAATGCCATTTTTCGGCCAAACTATAGGAGACAAGAAAGAATATTAAGCATCAAAATTGTTCACCTCAAAAAGGTCTACAAATTTTATTTCAATCATTTTTCAATAAGACGTATAGTTTTTGTTTTAATCGTGACAATGAAAATACGTATGCTTCAATACCAATGCTTATTATGAATTGTGATGATATAAATTTATTGAAATGATACATTTTTCAGGGTAGTTGAGAATAAAAATTAGTACAAAATAAGGAGCAAATATCAAAGTACTCATTAAAAATAAAATTTGTACACTATTTTGCAACATCTAAGTAAGCAGTACCAGACTGAGGTACATAAATGAATATAATATACATTTGATATAATAGTGTTGAACATAATGTAGAAAACTTTACATTTTGAACAAAATCGAGTGCGAAGCACGAGATACGTGATAAGAATGTGTTCGTTAAAGCCGAAGGAGCTTTAACAAAATATAATTCACAATCACCAAATCACAGTTGTCGATGCTTTGACCTATACTTTTGAAAGGTCTGGGCACAAATATGGGGAAAATACAAAGATCGAGCGCGAAGCGCGAGATAAATATATTATCGAGCGCGAAGTGCGAGAACCAATAGTCGCGCGCCCTGTGCCCGCTCAAACTTGCGTATCCGCGAGGCTGGCAGATTTTTTCCCCTGTTATTGACCTGTTCCAGTGTTTAATTGAATTCTGTTGCTGCGCTACTCTTGAATAGTGTCATAATATCTGCGTAATAATTTTGTAAAAATACGTAATAATTCGTGATAGGCGTAACAGTTGTAATAGTTCTATGTTACCGTAATAGGCGTAATATTGAATACTCCGTACGGGTTTTGGACAAGTGGATGCCCCCCCCCCTGATAGCTACTGTGGCGGCGGTGGTGGAGCAGCGAGATTTTTTATAATATAACGAGATAAAATATCAACATTAGATTAATTTGAAAAAGTATTGGTACAGTAACCTAATTTAAGGATTTCATTTCCTGTATTAAGTCAGGCCTCGAAAAAATAGTTCATTATTGAATAACCTACAATTCATTCTTGAACAAAGCAGCTTTGCTTTATAATTTATTTTGAGATGTTACTTGAATAAATAGTTATATATATATATATATATATATTTTTTGTTTTAAATTGAAAAAATCTTGTGGACTCTACAAAGCTTCTTTCTATTATAAAGAGCCTAAATTACTGTAAGAGTGGAGAAACATCGTTTTTCAAAGATGATGTGAACAAAGTACAAGGTGCGACTAACGAGCCACGGATTTTCCTTCAAGTTTAATAAGTTTCAGTGGAGTTTAAGCTCTGAGGCTTGTCTCATTAAGTGTTGCGACATTATTTCGAGTACCGAGGGCCTTAGTGCTTAGTGCAACCGATCACCAATGTTAGTGGCCACAGTACTATCATCATATCGACCGATGTATAACTATATGTAAGTACATGAATACCTCCTGAAGGTGTTTGGTGTAACTATAGATTTAATATACACTAGAGTTAGGAGAGAGTATCTTGCTCTTTACCTCCCCTTTCTGCGTCCCACTAGTGCTCTATTATTGGTCCTTGAAATGTCGTTACTATGATATCTATTTACAGTGAGATAGGTTCTCACTGCTGCGCGCGTATATGAAATAGTTTCAGCTCAAAGCACTTAATGAACCAGACCAGGGTAACTTTAGTAATTCACACTCGTCTGTGAAAACAGTAATGTGGCTAGCAATTCGTTCAAGGTTGATTATGCAGAATATATCTGATATTGAGAATCAGTTAGGACCAAACTACCTGCGATAAAGAATTAAATTGATGGTCCATGGCGTAATGGTTTGTTGTTTCTCCTATGAATAGCCAGAAATCAATGTTTAGTTACACATCTCACAGGTCACACAGAAGGAAGGAATTATATAACCTGGTTCAAAATTAATTTTATAATGCAATTCTAGTCAGATTTTGGATTTTTTAAAAAGAAAAATTCAGAATTAGATTTTCAAGAGATTTGTTGGGGCCGATTTTTTAAGTGTTGTTCATTTAAACTTTTATGTCAATGCAAATAGGAAAAAAAATCTCTTTTTTTTTATCTTTTTGTAGAAATGTACCTTATTGACACTTAGTATCGCTTGCATTTAATAGAATAAATAAGTGATCGACTCGTAAAGTATATTTCGGTGTAAAAATTGCTTGCTTTTACCGAGAAGGCGCTACATAATCATTAAAATATATAAACTTATATTATTTGTTAATTTTGCAACAAGAAAAATCATAGAAAATGCACATTATCAACATTTATAAGTGAAAAAAACGTTTTCCTGGTTATATTACCCGTCATGTGTAATGTCAACAAATGTCGATCATTCGTTCATAATATCAACAAATAATATCGAATAATCATTTTCAATACTATAAATCACTAGTAATATAAATCAAGGACAATTAAGAGAAATAGTATATTGCGTGACGATGAAAAAGTCATTTCTTTTTGTAATCAAATGTCCACGCTAGGCATTTGTTTACAAAATTAACAAACACTATCAGATGACAAATTTTCATGATCAAGTATCTCCTAGTCGATAAAAGAAAGTAATTCTAATTCCGAAATATGACGAATAATTCATCATATTTACTATTTGTTAGCATAATTTTTTTAAACAATTGAACGTTAAAATTCAATAATTTCTCTTTATCCCGTACAATGCCGCGCATTAAATCCTTACAATACTGCGGATAGGAGAAAAATTTTCAAGAAGATAAAGAAAAACTTGATAAAATCTATTTTCTTCTACTGATTTTCCTTAACATAGAAGTTTATAAAAGCAGAAGATCTAAAAAAACAGAATAGCGAATTTTTCTATAAAACATCCAATTCGGTCGAGAATTGCGTTCCAAAAATTATTTTAAACCTGTTTTTTTTATTTCACCCCACTGTGAATGTAACCACAAGTTTGATTTAAGTCTAACCTAATCGTAATACTAGTTATTAATAATTATTCACATCAAGTATTTTTTGTGTTTTGACTTCAAATTTATGAAACTTATAAATAATTTATGATCCGTGATCACCGTGATAACTATGGAATCACAAAAGAAACTAGGGTTGAGAAACATTGCAGGTAATAGGCAAAAATGGTCGGCTAGGGCAGCGTTTCCCAAAACTATTTTCGCAGTTTTCAGAAAGGGGCGGGGCCACAACCCTATAATTTGTTCACAATACTGGAATCCAAGGGGGATACTTGACTGCCGGTTATGCGGGCGGTTGCACGCTTGGCCAAACCTTTCCATTGTTAGAGGATTAGAGCCGGTTGAGAAACAATAAAATTCGGTAAAATGTTAATACACTGAATTTTGATTAGCTGAATCAATTTCCCGACCTCATTTTAAGAAAATGCGAAAAAACTTTATGAAAATTGGTTAATATCTTCAATCCCAGTTGAGAGTTCTTGTAATTTTGTATGCATTTGAAGATTTCCTTTATTACTGGAAATATTAACCGACTTTCATGAACTTTTTTTCAATTTTCTTAAAATTATATCAGGAAATTGATTCAGTTTATTAACATTTAATTGAGCCATGTCTTTATAATTTTAGTTATTGTAACAGGCCTTAATCTCATAACAATGAAAGGGTCATTTATAGCAGGTACACGAAAGTAGCCGTCTGCTGACAGCGGGGAGTCTGCCGAGTTACCGGGTCAGGGTGGGCATCCCCCTATGCCTACGGTGGCTGCCGAGCCGGGGTGGTATCCCTCGACCGTGTTTGGGCAGTAATTTGGGAATCGCTGGGCTAGGCGCTACGGCAGCGTTTCCCAAACTTTTTTCGCACTTTCTGGGGAGCGGCAGGGTCGCCGCCCTCAAATTTTTTCACAATACTGGAATCCAAGAGAATCTTTGGACGCCTGTCGTTCGGGCGCGGTTGCTTGCTTAGTGCGACCTTCACATTGTTAGAGAATTAGAGCCGGTTGAGGAAAATGAAAATTTGGTAAAATATTGATGAATTTAACTTTAATAGTCTGCGTTAGATTTGTTAGATTATGACAAAAACGTTAAAAAAAAGATAGGAGAAAATCGGATAATAACTTCAAGAGGTATCGCACTTTTGTTACACTGAGAGGTCCCATTTATACAATCACAAGATTTGTAAATGTTTTCTTTATCAGTGCAGATATTAACCGATTTTCAAGAACTTTTTTCTCATTCTTTTTCAATTATATCACGAAATTCATTCAGATAATTAAAATTTAATTCAGTCATGTCTTTATAATGTCAGTTATTGTAATCTCATAACAATGAAAGGGTTATTCGTGGTAGGTATACGAAAGTAGCCGTCTGCTCGCAGCGGGGAGCCTGCCGAGCTACCGGGCTCGGGGTGGCATCCCCCTACCGGCGGTATGGTACCCTACCCGCGGTAATACTTTGGGAAACGCTGAGCTAGGGTACGACCGTAACGAACAACGTTACGTCGTACCCTACCTGAGTTCACCTATTACCTGCAACGTTTCTTATCCCAATTTGTTCTCTAAGATTAATACGTGAAAATTTAAACATTATGCTCTTGTTTCCTAATTATTATTATGCTAAATAAAAACTGCCTAACTGGATGAAAACAAGAAAAAAGTGATGAAACTGAAACATCCGCTGGCGTATGCATGTACTGCATATTTGATTGTAGTTTTGTTAGAGAACGGATGCAGCCATAGAACTGTTTAGCTTTTACTATCAGAGCATGCGAGTGGGTACGGACTTTTCATAATGAAATTTCGCATAATGTCGTCACCTGAGCGGATCGCCACGCCGCGTTCACATCGGGTTTCGTGAGGCGCAACGCTTTGATAATCGGGTACCCCAGGAATTCGCACATGTATTGAATAGTATGCAGAAACGATAAAATAATAAAAGAGGAAAGGTGGTTCACAAGCAGATATGATAATGAAGTTTCGTAAGAAATAATTTTTAATATACACATATTACAGAGGTAATATACCTTGCGCAGAGTCTGCTCAGTTCTCCCTTTATGCGATAAGTAGAATTATCGTATTTGACAAGATAAGACTTAGTTATCTTGGATTCTAGAGTTAAATATCTGAATTATAGATTATTATATCTGAATTATAAGTATAAAAATCTTGGATGATATCTAGTACCAGAAGTGACCTACAGTTGCCCTAAGAGCAGTGGGAGAAGAGGTACCCTATTTGCATGGACATAGAAATAGGTGGCAAGAGCCACATGTTCCCAAACACCGGAGCGGCGATTTATGCTGTGTGATGGGTTGGGGGGAGGGTCGACAGTGTTGATCTGCAAATGTATAGGGAGTAAGACAAAGAAGGAGAACAGTCTGTTCCATCTCTGTCAATATGGATATCTGGTCCTTAGATGGCAGAACTCCGCGCTCTTCCACTTCTCATTTCCATGGTTATTTGAATTGCCAAATTTTTACTTCCATATTGTCAAAATGTACCTAATATATTTAAGTTCAAATTGCATATTCCAGTTTTAGGTAGACTTATTTTTAATATTTAGGGATAATTTGAACAATAGAACACAAATTTGGATGGGAATCAGAAGGCCATTTGTCATAGCATGCTACGCTCCAGTTTATGGTGAATGTATAAATGTAAAAAAACGTCTTCTGGGACACGCTGAATGATATTATAGGTACTTGTAATCCTGGGTAAAGAATCATTTTTCATTTCATTAGAAGATATCAATGGCTGGGTTGGTGCGCAACGCGAAGGTACTGACAGGGTGCTTGGCCATTTTGGAGATCCAAAAACGAGCGAGAACGGGGAGAAATTGATTAGATTATGCATGAAAAAAGGCCTGATCATTACAAATACTTGGCTCAAGCATACAATTATTCACATGTATACTTGGCACAGAGGTGAAAGCTACAGGCTGATTGACGTTGTAGTGGATGGGAGACTGAAAAGGCTAGTAAAAGATGTTATATGTAAGTGTTATGAGAGGTTTTGAATGCGGAACGAATCAATACCTTAGGGTTTCAAAAATGAAGCTACAAGGAGAAAAATGGAGGGTCAAAGTTAGAGAGTCAAAATTAAGAGTATCAGTATGATCTTTTGGATGGCTGCACTGATTGAAATAAATAAGCGGTACAAAAATATTTATGATTAGATGAACCCTATTTTATTGCTGGTATACAGCCATATAGGATGTCTGTTTTGGCTATCCGATTCTTGTTGCTTATGGAGGCAGACGCGCAGGCGCGATTGAGATGCGCCTGTTGTAAACAAAACAAATCGAGTCGGGTAAATCAGTCATTCAAAGGGTATTGCTAAACGACGTTTTCAAAATAGTTCGCTCAGGTAAATGTTTATAGAATTACACATTTCATATAATAGCAACACATGTATTACGGCTTTGTACCACAAGTATAAATAAGTTGTATTGGCCATATTTCAGTAAGTGCATGTCATACTCTTTGTGATTGAATTACACGTATTATATTATAAATATACTCGTAATTTTTTAGCCTACGATCGTATGGTTAAATCAACATCACCATTTCTATCAGTGTGAAGGGGCCTTCCATAATGTTTTCGACATAGAGAGACTCTCACTTTATGGCCATTTGGACTGTTAGAAGAAGTTCAGACTCACTATGAGGCTAATTAAGATATTCTTCCGGAATAGTCAATAAGATCATCTTGTTTTCACTAATTTCTCCCATCTGCGGAGGATCAGATGAACCGTTGCGGAGTGTCAATTTTGGCGCGTCAATCATGCGCGTAAAAATTAAAAGCTCCAGACCATTTTCGGAGAAAGCGAACATCGTCGAGATGTTCAACATCATATTTACTGTGTTTTGAATTTAAAAATATTTGTAATAAGTTTAAACTGAAATAATCAAGTCGACTCTCTGAGATGATCGATTTGAACCTCTTGTTTAACCTAGTAAAGATAGTCGCTTTGACATTCTAGAAGGCTGTCCTATAGTTACCCTCAAATATAGTCAGTCTGAGCATCTGGATGTTCAGATTGATCTTCCATTTTCCTCCATGTGAATCAAGGATTGAAGAGAAGAAGGATCAATAATTCGGAACAGACGCGAGTTGAAATAAAAAATTTGCAGAAAGCAGAAGTACAAATAGTATATCGTGATAAGTTCAGAGATTATTTAAATCATCATAGAAAAGACTGGGAGACGGAATGAAGCCATACACATGTAAAAGACGCATGGATTATACTACGGGATATCATCTTCAAGAGTGCATCTGAAGTTTGTGGTACTGCTTGCTGGAATGATAAAATCTGTTCCAAATGATTTTGAAGGAAAAAGAAGTTTTTTTGGAAATGGGTGAAGAAAATTAGAAAAGGAAGTAGTAGTACTGAGTTAGTCGCAATGGGTGACGGAAACTTTGCACGTAGCAACTTTGCACGTCGATGTCCGGACGGACAACTGTGCACGTCCAAGTCCACAGGAGCCCATCTGTGCACGTCGAAATTTCGACGTGTACAGTTGTCCAAGTACTATCTGTGCACGTGCACAGTTGTCAAAGTACCATCTGTGCACGTGCACAGTTGTCCAAGTGACAACTGTGCACTTCGAAATTTACACGTGCACAGATGGGCTCCTGTGGACTTGAACGTGCACAGATGTCACTTTCCTAACTGTCGACGTGCACAGATATTACTTGTACAACTGTGCACGCGCACAGGTGTTACTTTCCCAACTGTGCACGTGCACAGATTCCCCTTGTCCAACTGTGCACGTGCACATATGTCACTTACCCAACTGTGCACGGGCACAGATGGAACTTGCCTAACTGTACACGGGCACAGATGTCACTTACCCAACTGTGCACGTTTATGTCCTTACGTTTGGGTTTATACGAGGGTGATCCTTTATATCTACGTATAATACATTTTTAACACTTAAAATTATTCAATCCTGGTGGAATGGAGCGTACTAACTTTTTTAAAGTTTGTTTTAAAATACTTTAAAGGCTATTTTTATGAAAACATTCCTTCCAAATTATTATAAATATAAGAAAATCCTTTTTTAAATTTATTTTGCTTCTTCATAGAGAAAGCTTGTAAACGAATTCAACGAATTCAGGGAATTCAGAGAATTTAAGGAATTCAAAAAATTCAAGGAAATTAGAGAATTTAAGTAATTCAGACATTCACCAAATTGAAGGCATTCCGCGAATTCAAGGAATTCAATGAACTCAAGGCACTCAGGGAATTCAGAGAATTCAACAAATTCAGCGAATTCAGGGAATTCAGAAAATTCAGGGAATTCAGAGTATTTAAGGAATTTAGAGAATTCAATGAATTCAAATAATTCAAGGAACTCAGAGGGCTCAAGGAATTTAGATTATTATTATAATTATTATTATACCATTAGGCCATTTCCCTTTCGGGGTAGGCGTGACTTGCTCGGTTTAAAAATAGTAGTGTGTGGATGGGTATATAGGTATAAGGTAGATAGGTATATAGGTGTAAGGTTTAGATATTTTAGATTGATCTCGAATTCTCGTGTTATTTATTTAACTGACACGTTCGTTCCGCAACACTACTCCGACCCAGGCTGCTGATCAATCTCTCTAGCGATCACCCCAAGTGAAGAGCCTCACAAAATTATTATGTGTGGTTCCCCACTTGGGCCCATTAGTATCCAAGGTCTTTGCTTCATGCGTCATTCACTCTATTGTCACTCTGTTTATAAACTTTTTTCGCCACACCTTTTTGTCCTGGCATACTAATCTAGCTTCCTTCACGTCCATGCATTTTTTCATGCAAGCTCTTGTGTTTCTATGGCTTTTTATGTCTTTTCGGATTAATGTCTCATTCACAGATTCTAACCATTCTTTCGGCTGTCTACCTCTGGGCATTCTGCAATTTACTTTACCTTTATACACTTGTTTGTTCAGTCGTTCATCTTTCATTCTTTCAAGATGTCCGAACCATCTTAACTGATTTCTTTCCCATATCCCAACTAGAGTCTCTCCTGTACTACATTCTTGGAGGATTATCTCGTTTCGGACTTTGTGCATCAGTGTTTTCCCGCATATTGTGCGCAGAGGTTTCATGCCAATCGCGTTAATTTTACTCCGGTCCTTTTCTTGTCAGGTCCATGTCTCGCTACCTTATAGTACAGTCAGTACGAATATAGATTTATGTGTGGCCATTTCAGCTTTTTTTGATATGTTTTTTTTTTCTGAGAATGGACCCTGCTCTACCGATAACCTTCTTACCCTTATTTATGCATCTATATAACTCCTCATCTATTTTTCCGTCGCTAGTGAATCGGCTACCCAGATATACGTACTTGTCAACTTGTTCTAATCTCTCATTATTTAGGATAATGTTGCACATTGTTTTCTCACTTTTTCCTTCAAAAACCATGATTTTTGTTTTATTTACGTTAATTTTGAGGCCCATGTTCTTCATGCTTGTATTAAGTTTATTTAACATTCTTTGCAAGTCCTCGATTGATTGTGCCATAACAATCTTGTCATCTGCAAAAGCTAACACACGTACCTTCACTGTTTCGAGATCTACACCTTCTTCGTTGAAGAGGGCCATTCTTAGACACTTATCCATAAATATGATGAATAGCCATAAGGACATAACGCATCCTTCTTTCACGCCTTGCATAATGTCAAACCAGTCACTCAGTTTCTGATTTACCGTTACACTCGCTTTAATACCTGCATATATTGTTTTTATTGCTTGTAAAAGCGATCCATTGACTCCGTACTCTTTAAGGAATTCCCAAAGTTTACTTCTATTTACATTGTCATATGCTTTTTCTAGGTCAACAAATGCACAGAAAACTTCCTTGCCTACTCTCAAGCTTTTTTGTGTGATTTTTCTTAAGCTAAATATTTGATCCGTACATGATCTCCCTGGCATAAATCCATTTTGGACTTCCCATATCTTTTTTTCTGTAATTTTTATTACCCTACGAATAAGTATTTTTGAGTATATTGTGCTTACGGTACTTAGCAAGCTGATACCTCTGTAATTCCTGCAGTTGCTTTTATCTCCCTTTCTTATGTCTATTGGTACGATAATCGCTTTTCTCCAATCGTCTGGGACTTCTCCCGTCTCGATACATAAATTTATCAATTCGCACAACTCAGCCCAGACTCGGCGCACTGCTGTTCCCAACTTCGTTTTTACTTTGGCTAAACATATTTTAATCGGAAAAGCCAGAGTCTGGCCCAGCAAAGGCGCATTGCTGGGCCAAGTGTGACTTTTACTACGGCAAACCATGTTTCAAGAGGAAGAACCAGAGTTTGGCCCAGACTCGGCGCACTGCTGTTCCCAACTTCGTCTTTACTTTGGCTAAAAATGTTTCAATAGGAAAAGCCAAGGTCTGGCCCAGCAAAGGCGCAGCACTGGGCCCAGTGTGACTTTTACTACGGCAAACCATGTTTCAAGAGGAAGAGCCAGAGTTTGGCCTAGACTCGGCGCACTGCTGGTCCCAACTTCGTCTTTACTTTGGCTAAAAATGTTTCAATAGGAAAAGCCAAGGTCTGACCCAGCAAAGGCGCATCACTGGGCCCAGTGTGAGTTTTACTACGGCAAACTATGTTTTAAGAGGAAAAGCCAGAGTTCGGCCCAGTCTCGGCGCACTGCTGTTCCAAACTTCGTGTTTACTTTGGCTAAACATATTTTATTTGGAAAAGCCAGAGTCTGGCCCAGCAAAGGCGCATTGCTGGGCCCAGTGTGACTTTTA
>CAKNYM010050887.1:25665-116524 GCA_932195095.1 Andricus curvator
CACTGGGCCCAGTGTCACTTTTACTACGGCAAACCATCTTTCAAGAGTTTAAAGCCAGAGTTCGGGCCAGACTCGGCGCACAGCTGTTCCAAACTTCGTCTTTACTTTGGCTAAACATGTTTCAATAGGAAAAGCCAGAGTCTGGCCTAGCAACGGCCAGAATTAGGTGCCAAGTACAAGCCAAAGCATTTATTCAGGTCACTGTGCGATATTGAGGGCCGAGGTTGGGCCGTTATTTGTATCCACTGGTAAGCCGACGACCCAGGTGGAAATTTCCGTATTCCGCCGGAGTTTACCACCGGCGCAGTACTGACCTAGTACTGGTCACCAGTACAGATAATCGGCTATTCGCCCAGTACTGGCTAAAGGCTGACTACACGATCGGCGCAGTACTATGCCGAAAGTATAGATATTTAAAAAAATTTTTAAATACGTTCAAAAATATGGTTCATGTGTTCTAAAATGTCTAAAAACTATAAATACGACTGTCGCGAAAACAACTTTTTTCCTGTTTTTGTTTGAAGAAAAAAATTCTAAATTCCATCTTCATGTAAAATTGTAAATGTTCAGAAAAAATGATATTTTATGTCAATCTTGAACGTTGTAAAATGGTCTACAACACCTAAAAACCAAACCTTACACGAATGTTAAAAAAAATTTGTTATTAAAAAATTGTCAAAGTTCATGGTGATATTTCTAGGTTCCGTAGATAAAAAGTTTAAATGTTCAGAAAAAATTACATTTCCTGTCATTGTAGAAAGTTGTAAAGTAGTATAAAACGCGAGAAAACGAAATATTACACGAAAAAAAATTGTGATCGATATAAATTATTTATTTAAAAATTATTGTATTGATATTCCTGTTAACAGTTCGTATATTTTACATTTACATAAAGTCGTATAATAATAAATATTTGATTAGAAAAAGAGAGTTTAAAATTTGCTTTTTTAACTTTTTTGAGCTGTAGCTTATGAGGATGGCTTTTTCATTGAGTTTCAACTCGTAAGTTTAGCGCAATGGTTAAGACTGCCGACTGCTAGGCGATACATTTAGGTATAGATGTAGGTTCGATAGCCCGTAGCGTTAGAAATTTTATTTGTAATATAATATTTAAAAATGTAATATATGTATTCACTCTACACCAGGACCCATTAATATTCAAAGTCAAGATACTCCCAAGCAATTAATATTTATTTTTTAAATACCTTTTTGTCATATCGTTAGAGTATAGCAGTAGTGGGTGCTAAAATTAAACAAAATGTTTGAATGAAATTAAAATTTTTGAAATCATAACAAATATTCGGATGATATGCAGTCGTATATAGATGCTTCCTAAAAACAATTCAATGATTTTTTTTATATTTTAAATTAACTCCGGTGATGGCGGCCAGAGTCGCCAAATGCATACCGAAGTTATGTATCATTCCAGCAACGGTACGATATTGGTAGCCGATCTTCGTCAATATTTTTGCCGATACTGGGCCAGTGCTGGGCCGTATCTATCTTCGCACTTGGGTGGTTACCAACCCAGTATCGGGCAATTATAGGCTAATCGATATGCCAGATTCGAACCCACCTTGGCATCCACTGCTGAGCAGAACTGTCACCTAGCATTGGGCCAATAATGGTGTCCAATGTTGGGCATAGTCCAGCTATGGCCCAATACTGGCAGCCGAATTTCGGCAACATTTTTGCCAGTCCTGGGCCAATGTTGAGCCGTATTGGAATTCGCACTTGGGTTGTTTATTAGAATATTTATAATAAGGGTAAATGTTAACTAATGATTTTTTCCACACTGCATACTACCTATACGATATATTTACCCATCTTTAATCAAGATAAAGTTTTTTTGTTGCGGTTGAGCACCTTATGGAAATAATTGTTTATATAAATTGTTTAGACAATTGGCTTAAATTTTAAACTGAATATTTATGACGAAACAAACTCGAATAAAGATTGAAAATTTACAGAAACCGGAAGTGCGAATAGAGTTTCAAAATAAGTTAAGCGAACGCATAGATAGGGCAACTTGGGAAGCGCTTACGAGCAATAAAGATATAGAGGGCGCGTGGGCTTTATTACGGGATATCATTGTTAAAACTGCAATTGAAGTGTGTGGTACGGCAGTGGTAGGAAGAAAGTCTGGTGATGCATGGTGGAATGATGAAATTCAAGCAGCCCAGCGAGAAAAGAAAAAAGCGCACAAGAGAACATTAAACATGACAGGTCTTAGCGATGAGGAGAGAAATAGACTCAAAAATGATTACAAAGACAAAAAGAGGAAAATGAAACGACTAGTCAAGGAGAGTAAAGAAAAAATCAGAACAGAAGAAGAGAACAAAATACAAAACGGCTTTGGAGGAATAATGAAACTACTATATAAACAGTTGAAGGAAAGTAAAAGTACAGAGTTTGCTAGCATGAGAAACAGCAAAGGTGAAATGCTATATGATATAGACGGGATAGTAGACGCTTTAAAAGACTCTTTTAAAGAACTATTAGGAGGTGAAGATATAGGACAACAAAACTGCGACATAGAACATAATGCATTAGAAAACCCAATTGAAAAAGTCTGTGTCACTGAGGTCCGAGACATAATTAAGAACTTGAAAAACGGTAAGGCTGCTGGCATAGACAGTATTAGTGCTGAAATGCTCAAATACGGTGGCGAGTACATACCTCACAGGTTGTGCGAATTAATATATTTATGTATCGAGACGGGGAAAGTCCCAGACGATTGGAAAAAAGCGATTATCGTACCAATATACAAAAGAAAGGGAGATAAAAACAACTGCAGTAATTACAGAGGTATCAGCCTACTAAGTACCGTAAGTAAAATATACTCAAAAATACTTATTCGTAGGGTAATGGAAATCACAGAAGAAAAAATATGGGAAGTCCAAAGTGGATTTATGCCAGGAAGATCATGTACAGATCAGATATTTAGCCTAAGACAGATCACAGAAAAAAGCTTGAGAGTAGGAAAGAAAGTTTTCTGTGCATTTATTGACCTAGAAAAAGCATTTGACACGGTAAATAGAAGTAAACTTTGGGAAGTTCTTAAAGAATACGGAGTAAATGGAGGGCTCCTGCAAGCAATAAAAACAATATATACAGGTAGTAAAGCGAGCGTAAGGGTAAACGGGAAACTGAGTGACTGGTTCGATATTACGCAAGGCGTGAAACAAGGATGCGTTATGTCCTCGTGGCTATTTATCATATTCATGGATAAGTGTCTAAGAACTGCACTCTTCGACGAAGAAGGTGTAGATCTCCAAACAGTTAAGGTACGTGGGTTAGCTTTCGCAGATGACAAGATTGTTATGGCAGAATCAGTCGAGGACTTGCAAAGAATGTTGAATAAACTTCATACAAGCATGAAGGACATGGGACTCAAAATTAACGTAAATAAAACAAAAATCATGGTGTTTGAGGGAAAGAGTGAGAAAACAATGTGCAACATTGTCCTAAATGATGAGAGATTAGAACAAGTTGACAAGTACGTATATCTAGGTAGTCTATTCACTAGCGACGGAAAAATAGATGGGGAGTTAGATAGGCGCATAAATAAGGGTAAACAGGTTATCGGTAGAGCAGGGTCCATCTTAACAAATAAAAACATATCAAAAAAAGCTAAAATGGCCATACACAATTCTATATTCGTAACGACTGTACTATACGGTAGCGAGACATGGACCTGTCAAGAAAAGGACAGGAGTAAAATTAACGCGATCGGCATGAAACCTCTGCGCATAATATGCGGGAAAACACTAATGGACAAAGTCCGAAACGAGACAATCCTCAAAGAATGTGGTGCAAAAGAGACAATAGTTGACACATGGGAAAGAAATCAGTTAAGATGGTTCGGATATCTTGAAAGAATGAAAGATGAACGACTGACCAAACAAGTGTATAAAGGTAAAGTAAATGGCAGAATGCCCAGAGGAAGACCACCGAAAGAATGGTTAGAATCTGTAAATGAGACATTGATCCGTAGAGACATAAGAAGCCATAGGAGCACAAGAGCTTGCATGAAAAAATGCATGGACGTGAAGGAAGCTAGAGTAGTATGCCAGGACAGAAAAGTGTGGCGACAAATAGTTTGTAAACAGAGTGACAGTAGAATGAATGACGCCTGAAACAAAGACCTTGGATACTAATGGGCCCAAGTGGAGAACCATACATAACAATTTTGTGAGGCTCTTCACTTGGGGTGATCGCTAGAGAGATTGATCAGCAACCTGGGTCGGAGCAGTGTTGCGGAGTAAACGTGTCATTTAAATAAATAACACGAGAATTCCAGATCAATCTAAAATATATATAACTAACACTTATATACCTATCCACCTCATACCTATATTCCTACCTACCTTATACCTATATACCCATATGCACACTACTATTCTCCAACCGAGCAAGTCACGCCTACCCCGAAAGGGAAATGGCTTAATGGTATAATAATAATAATAATAATCTGCAATAATTCTAATGGATAGCGACTTCTCTTAAGTCTTTTCTTCAGAGAAAAATAATATTAGTAAAATGTCCAATTGTGAAGTTCTATTTGATTAAATAATAAATTCCACAGGGTGAAATTAAAAAATCGGGCCTTAAGTTGTTCAGCAGGATTCAATCCTGAGCATTTCTAAAAAAACATTAGAATCGGTCAAGAATTGTGGGCTGTAGTGGATTACACAGCCACACAAAAAAAATCTTTTTTTTCCGGGCCTGAAGGTCAGACCATGTGTTAACTATATGTTTTTGGGGTCGCTGAATCCGAATCCGAGGTCCAAAAAACCCCAGCACGTCAGGGTTCTGATATAACCTCAAAAAACCGCATTAAAACTATTTTTCCGGGTCTGGAGGTCAGACCATGTTTACTATATGTTTTTGGGGTCGCTGAATCCAAATCCAAAGTCCAAAAAATCCCAGCACGGCATGGTTCTGACATAACCTCAAAAACCCTCAAAATTTTTCTTTTTTCGAGTCCGGAGGTCAGACCATGTTTATTATATGTTTTTGGGGTCGCTGAATCCGAATCCGAGGTCCAAAAATCCGAAGAAGTCAGGGTTTTGACAAACAATATTTATTACATGTTTTTGTCGTCGCTGAAAAAATCGTCTCTTTTTCACGTCCTTGGCGTGCTGGAGTTTTTTACACTACGGATTCGAATTGAGCGGCCCCAAAAACATATAGTAAACATGCTCTGACTCCCGGATTCAGAAAAAAAAGGTTTATGGGGTTTTTTGAGGTTGCGTCAAAACCCTGACTTGCTGGGATTTTTAGACCTCGGATTTGGATTCAGCGACCCCAAAAACATATAGTAAACATGGTCTGACCTCCAGACCCGGAAAAAGATTTTTCATTAGGTTTCTTGAGGTTATGTCAGAACCCTGACGTGCTGGGGTTTTTTGGACCTCGGATTGGGATTCAGCGACCCCAAAAACATATAGTAAGCATGGTCTGACCTCCAGGCCCGGGCAAAGATTTTTTTTTTGTGGCTGTGTTATGAACAGTAAATTCCCGTTTCCTCCCACTGTGGGTAGGAACATTAACGTTCCATAGCACTGAGGTTTTACAACCTACCGTACTGTACTGATCACTGATTGAATCATTTCCACACCCAGTGATAATAAATACTTTGAATTCTTCAGAAAGTTAAATAATTTGACAATATTTGTTTCGAAAAAGAAAATTGGCTTTTTTCTTCTTCAATGTTTGTTTTTGCTTAAAGGCGCATATCAACGCATTTGGAGTTCTTTAAGATCATGCAATCTAAAATTGGAATTTTTTAATTTGGAAGAGAGCGTGTTTTCAGCCCCCCCCCCCATAGGTAACACCTGATACAACTTTCAGGATTTTATGGCGCCAAATATTGTATCGTTGGCACATATGAGCGTATTTGCAAGGAAAAAATTGGGTTAGGAGACTTTACCAAACTTTTGAGTTCAATTGGGATATATGGACCGAAAGGAGAATGTTTGACATTATTGTTATAATTTGTGACGAGCAAAAGGTTAAATAATACATGGCAGTTCGGTAAACTTTAATAACGCAGAATAAAGTTTCCAAATGTACAGTAAAGATTTTCAAAAGTAAACATTAATGTACGTGGTGTGATTATCAAAATCTATTCTGTCATACATTGAGGAAAAATTGGATAAAATTTCATATTAGTTAAGTAAAGTTTGCAAATGTAAAGTCAAGCAAACTTCAAATTATGCAATGTTAATGATTCCCTTAAAATCGGTGAATGTTTTTAAGTAAAAATATATAATTTACTCGAAAGTTTGGTAAAGTTTAAAATGAATTCTAGAGAAAAATTGATTTTGGATATGTTATTATTTCCTCCACATTGATGAAAGTTTATCCGCTGTGGAAGAGATTTTAATTTTTGCTACGTTAGACTTTACTCAACAGTTTAGTAAACCGACAGTCGAGTGGCAGTAGCCTGGTATCTCCCACCACCTCCCTGATCTTGCACCTCGAAAATATTTACCATTTTTTAAATTATGAATATGGTTTTGAATTTTCAACCTATTTTTAGTCCTCGTTGGCATTTAGTATTTGATAATGAATATTAGTTTTACAATTGCAAAATAAAATTAGAGTTTATTTAAGGGGTTCCTATCATCTCACATGCGGCAAGTCTCTCTGCGGCAAGTCACACCTGCGGCATGTCACATCTGCGACACGTCACATCTGAGGCATGTCACATCTACGGCATGTCACATCTGCGGCATATCTCATCTGCGGCATCTCTACTCTACGTTGGAAAAGGGGTAGGGGTTTTTAACAAGAATATTTCTATGGCCAGTCACTAGGGTGCCTTCCTGCCCCCCACTAAACGTTGAAAAAAATGTCAATTTCACTGTGAGAAATGCCGCGCGGGAGAGAAGCCTTTAGATAGAGATGCCGCAGTTGTGACATGCCGCAGATGTGACATGCCGCAGGTTTGACTTGCAGCAGAGAGACTTGCCGCATGTGAGATGATATGTCCCCTATTTAAGAAGGTTATTACAAAGTTGATTGCCATGGATCGAACATGGTTTACGCCCCTGGCGTAAACCTTAGTGATGCCATTTCAGTGCTTTTTGCCATGTTAGTGCTTTCCCTACTAAATTTGTAGTTTTTACATTCTCATTCTAATCAGAAGGTATTGGTTTTATGTAAAATTTGACATAGTCGATTTTCATCAAATCTCCACGTTTTGAGACCCCCTAAGCTAGAAAAAACGATTTTTAACAAGGTGTCTGTCTGTCTGTAGTCTGTAGTCTGTAGTCTGTCTGTCTGTCTGTCTGTAGCCACGATAACTTTCGAAAAAATGATCAGATTTGATTGAGCTTTCGCACACTTTTTTATGGCCGAAAAATAGAGAACGAGTTCGTTAACCAGCTATTTTGGATGAAAATCCAAAAAGTAAGCACATTTTGAAAATTTTGGAGACAACTTTTTTTGAAGATTTGAAAATTCTATGTACGGTTATTAGTAGTACGCAAAATGACGAACAAAATATTCTAATAACTTTTCGTGATAAAACAAAAATTACTGGAGTTATAGCATTTTCAAAATTCCAAAAAACAAACGAAAATGAACATTTTAAGCCGAAAAACGCACGATATGAAAAAAAGTCAAGAGGAGAAAAACGTTGATTCCTGAACACCCTATAATATTTTCATAACAACTTTTTGAATTTTTTGAAAAATAAAAAATTCAAATTTTGATCGCACAAAAAATTAATGAAAAATCAAAAAAGCCATTTTGCTGTCAAACTATGCAAGATACAAGAAAAGATCATCTCACCAAAATTGTGCACCTAAAAAAGATCTACAAATTTCTTATCATTCACTTTTTGATATGACGCGTAGTTTTTGTTTTCTTCGTAAAAAACAGCATTGAAAATAGAAAAATCAAATTTTAAGACGAATATTACCAGCTAAGAAAAAATGACCGAAACAAAATTTGTTCATCCAAGGAAGAGGTAAAAATTTATTGTGACTCATGTTTCGATAGGATTTGTGGTTTTTGTTTTATTCGTGAAAATAACATTGACAGTAAAAAAAATCAAATTTTTGAAAAAACAATGCAAGGTACGAAAACATATAAATGAACAAAAATTGTGCATTCAAAAAAGACTTACAAACCCGTAATCAATTTTTGTGGTAAGAATATATTCAAAATGAAAAAATTAACTTTTTTGATAAACGGCACAAGCTAAAATAAAATGTTAACTAATAAAATTTGTCGCCTGAATTATATCATTACTTTTCATTTGAAATCAAATACAAATTTAGTAATTTGTATATGAAGAACATATAACACGAAGCACAAAGTGCGCGCTCACTGTATTTACCAAATCGCACGCCGTAAGTGCGCTCAAACTTTTTTGTTTCTATCATACGGTTCAAATGATTTTCAAATCAAATATCGAGCGCGAAGCGCGAGTGTCTGGTTGAGAATGTGTTCCTTACGGTCGGTAGAACCTTGAGTAAATAAAGTTCCTTTTCAGTCTAAAATAAAAACAAATTTAACAATCACTTAATATGTAGAGGTTTTGATAATTTTATAATATTTGCAAACAAACTTTTTCTTTTCATCGAAGTCGAACACGAAGTTCAAAAATCTAGAGGAGCCGAGCGTAAAGCGCGATGTAAATACGCCCGAGCGCGTAGCGCGATGTGAATACATAATCGAGCGCGAAGCGCGAAATAAATATATGATCGAGCGCGAAGCGCAAGATCCAACAGTCGCGCGCCCTAGGTGCGCGCAAACTTGCGAGCCGCGCGCGAAGCGCGCCATGACAATGTGCCCGCGAAGCGGGCAGATTTTTTTCTTTTATTTAGTGAGATACAAAAAAGAAAGTATATATTTTTGTTATTGCATGATTAAAATTTTAAAAAATATCAATACTAAAATGCTGAAAAAAAATTAATACTTCGTTAAAATTTGAACTAAATTTGAACTTGGATTTTATTGAATTGTATTTTTAAATTATTGTGTCAATAAATGAGATTTCGAAAAAATCTTTTCACCACAACTCTGACCATAGTGTGATTTTGTAAAATTTAATAATGATAACAGAAAATTCAATTTTAAAAATAAAAAATAGAATTTTTTTAAACACAATTTCTTAAACGGAAATTTTTCATACTAAAAATTGTAAGTATGCTGTTGATTGTGTATACGTTTTTTTCATTCACAGAAGCTTACGGTTTACCAAACTGTCAGTTAAACTTTAAAGGTTCTCGAGCGTCCGTGATTCCGTGATGCCCTTTCTGTAAACCCACGTACATTTATTTTCTACCGAGCCCTCGACCGCGTTTTACCCCACTGTTCAGTAATCTTTATCTAACGTTTTATATATTTTACATTTATATGCATTAAAATTTTAGCTACGAAGTACGGTATTAATTAAAGTACAGTTCGGAAGATATTCGTATCAATTTGTCACACTTTCATGTTTGTGAATGAGGTATCACCGAATTTCGTTTCACCGAACTAGAAATGAAACTTTATCAACGTGTCCATATGTCGCAAGTTTATTCAACTGACTTTGGTAAAGTTTCTCGAACTATTTTTCTCCGTGTGCGGCGCAATTCAGTTGGATAGTATACATACAAATATCAACGATGAAGAACATGAAAACCATAGAACGTTTGACAGTAAAGACGACAATAATACATGTTTTTAGCCGGTTGTCCGTGAAACTAAAACTAAAAATTAAACTAAAATAAAAACTCAAAATAAAACTTCTTTGATAACTTATATAGAAACATTCATTAGTTAATTATCACGGAACAAAAAGAATCAACTCAAGACCAGCCAGTTCCGGTTTATTACTATTCGCATAACGCGTCGGATATCCTGCGTCACGCACGAAAAGTCATGCAGAACGCACACTTTTTCTTGATTGAAAAAGACAAACTGCAATGTTTGGATATTATGTTCTACCTTTGGTGCTAACTTTGAGGAGAGATTAAAAAAATAGTTTATTTAGAATTTGCTTACTTATTTATATAAATTTTACGTGTTTTATACTTTTTTTATGTAATTTTCACGCCAGAAGTGATGTTAACCGTAGTCGAAATTTATAAAGTGTTCTTAATATTATTTTGAAGGGGTAGCGAGGAGAGCTAATGGTCATATTCGCGAAAAACATTTTTCTCCTTCAGGATGACTTTAAAAGTTAAGCTTGAATGAGACCTGTGAAAGTCAACTTTTATATTAAAACATTACCTACTCAAGTTGTTTTTGCTAATAACAATGTAACATACATTTAATATACAAAGCTTTTTGTATAATTTTATACAAAAAAAAACAAAGAGTTAATATATTAAATTCTATAGTATTGGATATAAGATTTGACAAAACTAACATAAAAAACATTGCAAAATAAAAGAAAAAATTGTATTGCTTATCATAATTTTAGTATCTGTTCCTTCTTTTCCATTAATCTTTATTCGCAATTCCCTTTGTAAGCAAAACTAAATAGTCTAAAACTCTAAATAGTCTAAATGATAGATTGAACCAGTGATATAGCGCTCCACGCGGGCAAGACATGAACCTCCAGGCGTCTGGTACGCGCGCGTCGCCGGTCAGGTCTCTGGCATTTCTCGAGTGAAAACGAACCTTATTGTGTACTAGTGTTTGTGTAATAAATATTTGGCGCCTGGCCGCAATAAGCAGGGGATAGAATATCTTTCGCTTGGAAGTGGGAAGGCCCTTGGCCACTCGGGTTTGACTTTGAGCGACGCGACACGTTGACATAACGACGGGCCTTCCTACAATTGGGCGCAACATATTATATCCCGTTATATTGCAGCCCGGCATTCATTTATTGTTGTGAGAGTAAAGTGCGGTTTTTAAAAGATAATTTTATAACTGTTACCACGATCGTGATGAATGATAAGTGTCATACCTAACCAGCTGACAGACGACAAGGCGTAGGACCAGATAACTACTGGTACTGAGAAACCAGTGAACCTCACTGATAAACTCAGTGCCCGAATATCACTGAGTGAGCCAGTGAATTCTCACTGATTGCCAGTGACGCACTTCTGGCTGTTTCAACCAGTGAGATTTCACTGGTTCACTTTAAGAGAGTGTATCTCATTCAATTTAGACAAATTATATCATGACATGTTTCAAAAAGTCATATACATTTTTAGACTGGCTTTGGTTTGGATACATAGATACACTTTGGGATACTTTATGTGTGACTTTGCGTCGGCACCCGGAGGCCGACTTGGCCAGCCAAAGATTGGCAATCACTCTGTCATGTAAATGAAAATGAGCGCTGCATGATAAAAACTATTCACTGGCGACGAAAATTCCTTTTAGCCTGCCACACTCCAAAAATCATAATTGTCCGATCTAAGTCAAACTTGGGTAAAGTGTTGTGCTATGGTATAGTAGTTTACGGGATATATTCTGTTATTCGAATAAATATTTACAGAGAAGGAGGGGATGAAATTTTGGAATTTCCGTGGATATCGGTTATTTAGGTGATTTTTAGTTATTCGAATGGCAATAAAAAAAATTTCGTCCAGTATAGTTTCGATAGGTTTTTTCATGCCCTTTCCAATGATCATAAGCATTGTTTGAAAATAGTAGTTTTTGTGGCAGGCGCGTAAAGCTGTATTCTTTAGGCGAGAAGGATGTGTGCAGCAGGATCAGTCGTTAGACTTAGGCGGGCCGAAGACGAAGTACAAAAGGACGTACTAAATGACGTACCAAAGGACGTCCCAAATTTGGATACAAAATGACGTACTTTAGTACGTCCTTTGGTACGTCCTTTCTGACATCATTTCCTATTTACAGAAAAGTGCTTGAAGGTTTTTGTTTTTAGTTTAACGTTTGATTGATTGGTATATAGGTCAGGAAAACGCGTAGCCGAACTTAAAGAAAATAATTAAAATAATTAAAAGAACCTTTCGATAGTTCTTGAGTTGATCATTTCAATGAAACCATCGAAAACAAATTTCGAGCGTTATTATTGCTAATGATTGAGTTGTTAGGTACCCGAGAAATCAGGCTTTCGCTCGAGAGCTCGAGATTCCGTGAAGCACCTCCCACCACTCACCACTACATCTCCGCGTCTCATCCTATACCCGTCCGTGAGCCGCGTCTACGACCTATCTCTTTCCTCGTGAGAATGTAGTGTTAAGTGGAGAGGGAAGATTTCGTGTTTCGTGAGTCTTCCCCCTCTCCTAAAAGTCGCGTCTATCCGGTCGACTTCGACCGCTCGCCCTGAAAAATCTCACTTTTCAGAGTAAGCCCCCTTTCCTCGGCGCACGTCACATATATTTTCTTTAAATTCGACTACACGTTTTCCTGACCTTCGTACCAATATATTAAACTTTAAACTAAGAAAAAAAATCCTTACCCACTTTCCTTCAAATTGGAAATTATGTCACAACGACGTACCAAAGGACTCACCAAAGAACGCACAAAAGACGTACCAAAGTACGTCCGTTTATACATACTTTTTACGCCCTTTTGTACATCTAATATTTCAAGTGGGTAAAAAAATATTTTTTGAATACCAGAAATTACAGCAAAATTAGGCAATTTTTGAAATTTTTGGAATATTTCAAAATTTTGGTAATTTTAGTAATCTTTGAAATTTTTGCTCATTTTGGTAATTTCAAAAAAATTCTCGTAATTTAGTAAATTACCGGAAACTTCCGGAAATTTAAGATGTTCAAAAATTTCCAGAAATTTTCGGTAATTCATGTTAATTTATCGATGGTTTGAAATAATTTATCAGTTATTTATGGTATCTTATCACTTCGTGTTAGTCTAATCGCTACTCACAGTCACTCTTTTAAATTAAATGCCAACGCGCTTGTCTACGGCTCGTTATTGCAAACTCAAGCTCGGATAAAAAGACCTGTTCCTCCTTGGTGCAAACGATATTTTATGTAACCAGCGCCGAGGGAAGCCCTATGTACGGTAGGTAGTACTACCCATTTGAAATGTCTAAAGGTGGGTAATTACCCATCTGCAAATTCGAACAAACCAAATTCAATAATAACAATCATACTCCACACCACTCCGCACATGCGCATTCGTTATCCTTCCTCCGGTTGTGAAAACGGCTACTTTAAAAACTAAAAATACGCTGATAAATTGCGTAATTCATGCCGGAAATTTTTTAAAAATTTAACAAGTTTGCCTTTTTTTAAAAAAGGCACATTTGTTCGTTTTTATATAAAAAAAGCTTAGGTTTGTCTCGATTTTTAACTCTTTTAATAGCAATAAAAACAAAGTTTCTACTAGAATTTTAATCGGGGTTTTCAGGCCTTTTGAAGTGGACCTAACCATTTTTTGAAAAAAATTAGACCTTCAAAAGTGCCTCGAGATTAGGAAGTAGAATTTAATCTTTTATTGACGAAAATAGGTTTGAAGTGCTCCGGTATACCCAATGACGTTTTTCATTGAAAAACAAACCATAAACCAACCTATAAAATACTATTAAATAGCACGAAACTTTGTGGGTGGAAAGAAAGGAATGGGATAGAATAGAGCCAAAGCTGCCAAGAGGGTATAGGTGGAGACTCCAGGAGGCGGTCAGAGTGAAGAAGAAAGGAAGGGCTAGTGGGGGAATTATAACAGGGGTTAGAGATGGATTAGAGGAAGAAGCTCACGGAGAGGAAGAGGGGGAGGGAGTGCAAATGAGGAAAGTAAAGATAGGTGGGGTAACGTGTAAGTTTGTGACAGTGTACAATAAGGATGGGATGGAAACAATTAAAGAAAGGGTGTAAGACCTGTTAGGTGAAAGAGAGGAGGGTATGGTGGTACTGGGTGGGGACTTTAACGTGAGGATGGGGAGGGAAGGGAAGGGTTAATAAATAAGCAGGGGGAGATTCTAAGGGACTGGATGGAGGATAGAGGCTGGGCGGTGGCAAATGGTATGGCAACTGGGGACGAAGAGGGAGAATACACATATGTAGGTAAGGTGGGGGTATCGGTGATAGACTATGTTGTCATGAATATGCAAGGGTGGGAGGAGATGGAGACATTCGCTGTAGAAGGGAGGGTAGAATCAGACCATCAGCCATTAGGGTTGTGGCGATAGAGAAGTATGAGGAGCAGTTAGGGAAGGTACGCTTCGAAGGGGAGACGGTGCAAGAGATATCGGAGGATTTAAAAGAGAAAGTGAAAGGGTGCGTGCAAAAGAAGGTATTCAAAAAGAAGACGAAAGGGATGGTGAAGCCGTGGTGGGATAGGAAATGTAAAAAGATGAAAAGGAAGGTGAAGAGGAAGTATAAGAAGTGGAAAGAGAGTACTCCGAAAAGGGAGGAGTACGTAGAAATGAGGAAGGGGTTTAGATTGATGTGCAAGAAGAAAGAACAGGAAAAGGAGAAAGAGCTGGAGGAGGAGTTAGGAAATGTTAAGACAGAAGGGGACGTCTGGAAGATAATAAATAGGTTTAGGAAACGTAGAGTAGGGATAAGCGAGCTGATAGGGAGTGAGGAGTGGAGGGAGTTTTTTAAAGAATCATTTCGGGGCTCAGATTCAAGGAAGAGAGATGATGGGAGTTGAAGAACGGGGGAGGCAGAGATGGAGGAGTTGAATGACGAGGAGATAGAGAAACAGATAAGGAAGTTAAGAAGGTCAAAATCAGCAGGGCTGGAGGGCCTAGAGTGGCTGTTTAGTACACAAGAGGTTAGGGATAGGCTGAAGGAGGTGGTGAAGAAAGTATGGAGGGGGGAGGGATTCCCACGTGGGTGGAGAGAAGGGTTAATAGTGCCTCTGTATAAGAAAGGAGATAGGCGGAGAGGCTGCGGAAGGATGTCGAGGGGAAAGGAATATTGCCAGAGACGCAGGCGGGCTTTAGGGCAGGTAGGAGTACTATCGACAATATCTACGTTCTGCAGCACGTTGTGGATAGAGAATTAGCGAAGAAGGGGTCGAGAGTGTACGCGTTTTTTGTGGATCCAAAAGGCGCGTTTCCGTCGGTGGATAGGGGGAGGTTGTGGGAGACGATGGAGGAGAGGGGAGTGGAGAGAGGCCTGATCGAGATGGTAAGGGAGATATATGAAGAGACCAAAGATAAGGTAAGAGGAGGACAGGGAATTTCGGAGGGATTCTGGATGGATAGGGGTTTAAGACAAGGGTGTCCGCTTAGCCCAACGCTTTTTGCGATTTTAATTGTGGATATGGAAAGTAAGCTGAAGGCCGGAGTGGTAGGAGGAGTCAGGATAGGAGGGGTTAGAATTTGGTCGCTAGCGTATGCAGATGACATAGTGTTGTTGGCAAAAAGCGAGGAGGCCTTAAAGCAGGGGTCTACACAATCCACAGGTGCAGCGTGACCTAGGATCGCACGACCCTTTTCAAGATCTACCATTTTTTTTCGATGAGAGAAAATTTATGACCTTTCGGAAAAAAATCCCTGTTAGAAGGGCTCAGTTCTGAAATTTGAACATGGAGGACCCTTTTTTTTAGAGCGTTCCAAACGGCTCGAATCAGGTAAAGGATTTTGACAGTTCTGGGTCAGAGCGGAGTAAATCCGACCTACTGGCCTGGGATCCCAAGTAGATACAGGATCTACGTTTGGAGACCCCTGCCCTAAAGGAAATGATGAAGAGGTTGAGAAGATATCTGGATAAGATCAGGTTAGAACTGAATGCGGAAAAGTCCGAGGTTATGGTTTTCAGAAAAGGAGGTGGAAGGGATAAGGAAGGGGAGTGGAAGTGGAAGGGAAAGGCGGTGCAGGCGGTGAAAGAGTTTGTGTACCTGGGCTTCTTGTTTCGGAGGAATGGCGGAGTGGATGGTCACATAAAAGAGAGAGTGAGGAGGGCAAATGTGGTGATGAGGCAGGTGTGGTGGTTGGGAAAGAAGTTATTCGCAGATGATTTTGGAAGGAGAATGAAATTGTTTGACTCACTAGTGATAAGTGTGCTATTGTATGCACTAATTACACCTAATTATATTGTCAGGAGGGAGACGGGGAGAACGAGTGTAGGGATTCTAGCGGGGAGTCGAGCGTGTAAATATGAGGAGAAATTGTTGGAAGAGGGTGGAAGTATTCTGGTTAGGGAGTGTTGGTGGGAGAAAGAGAACAGGAGAGGGGGTGGGAAGATGGAGGTTGAAAGAGAAAGGTATTTTAGAACGAATGGACTGCAGATGGATGAAGTGAGAAGGATGCATGAGGAAGGAAGGAAGGTATATGAGTTGGTTAAGAAAAACAGCATGGAGAGAGAGAAGACAGCAGAGGGAGAGAGAATAAGAGAGACAAGGTTTAATGGGAACTATGTGTGGATTATGCCAAGGGCGAGAGCGCAATATTTGTGTGAGAAAGGAGAGAAAGGAAGTCCGGAGCTTATAGCGAGGATGAGATGTGGGTGCATGGAGAGTTTCAATAGGTTCTGGCTCGCTAGGGAAAAGAGGATGTGTGAACTATGTGGGAAGGGGGAGGCAAGAGTGGAGCACTGGTTGGAGGAGTGCGTATAGGAATGGAGAAGGAAAGATTGTAAATAGAGGAGGAAGTAAATATAAGTAAATGTAAATATTGTAAATAGTAGATAAGTATTAGGTATTAGCCGCGGAGGCAGAGTTTGGTAATGCGAGGCAAAGCAAAAAAGTAGGGACATGCGAGCGAGGCGAGGCGAAGCGAGGAAGGCAATGCGATAAGAGCTAGCGGCGTTAGAGATAAGGTGTGGAAGGATGTTAGTTTTAAGGGTTAGTTTTAAGAAAATTCTGTAAAAAAATGGAAGTGTAAGAAAGTCAATTTTTTAAGGCCAGCAGGCTAAAAAATAAACGTTTATCTCTATAAAACATGTCAAAAATATCAATGAAGGTGTATTATTATTATTTTCAAACTATTTCTCGAGTTTTTATCTCGGCTTTTTCGTCATCAGCCACGGACTAAGTCAACTGCTGATGAGTTAACCATGTCACGAATTAAATTAATATGATGCCCTTGAATGCTTTTTCAGAGCAACCATCTGTCACTCCATAAGGTTTCAGTCGCCTACTTCCTCATGGTCCAAGAAGTTTCTTACAATGCGACAGGACCTTAGTAAAACCACTTTTTGAGCTGCTGCCAGTATCCTACTGGCTCCTAGATGTTCGACATGTTCAGTGCATCTTGCGTGCACATTGCCTGTAGCTAAAATCACAATAGGATGAATAGATGCATGTTTTACGGCACTGGAATGTATCTATAGAAAGGCATCCATTTTTTAAGGGTCGTTGGTTTAAGACAAGTTGTTGATTTATAATGCCAGCCACATCATTATGTTGGTTCGTGTACTCTCTACCCCCCCCCCCCTCTCTGAGCCATTACGCGACAATCATCAATAATGTGCTCGATGGATTCGTTAGTATCTCCACATAATCGGCACCTATCAACCACGTGTTAATGTGAGACGTGCTTGCATCAAGTCTGGCATCAGATCTAGGTGTTCGATGATCTTCTGAAAACACCTTGCCAACGCAGGATGCACACTCGTCATTTACTTGTACTAGAAGTTTTGCACCATGTCTGAACCTAGAGCTTTACAGTTACTTTCCCTTTTCAAAACCAATGAAATATCTAAATCTGTGATTTTAGGAGGCTCTATCATAGAGTTATTGCTTGCTCTATCTTTCTCTAGTTCAAAACACGCAGCGCCTAAATTGCTTGTCTTCCAATTGTCGGGCTCAAGTGTTTCACCCTCAGTTCACGGTAGAACCTTCTTTCATCTGCCTGAAAGGTTCGATTTTCCTGCCTTCTTGCACTAAGCTCGTTGGTCCAACGCAGTCTAGCAGTAAGACCATCAAGTCTCTGCTGTCGGGAGTCTATAATATCATCCAGTATTGGTGGTGCCAATGTCTCGATGTTCCGAGCGTGGATGATTTTAGTAACATGGTGTATCAGCTTTCGGGTTCTATTTCCTTTCTTATATTGAGTCAATCGACCCAATTCGCTCCTTACTTCCCTGACATCCGTATCCAACCTGATTTACCATTATGTATCTTCCCAGTTATGCGTCCCAACGTTCTAGTAGCTATCATAGCTACACAACAAAGAAGAGTTTGCGCCTCTAATGCAGTTAGTATTGCGTTCAAATGTATAGGTAAAACCTTCTTCTTTAGGTGTTCTATTAGTGCAGGCAGATCCATTGTGATCCTTTATGATCCCTAGCACCTGTGCCTTCAGCTTCATTCAGGTCTTCGTTATCCACACTTTCTAGAGGGATTTCATCAATAGGTGGCACTTCTCACATGTTTTCCACTTTTCTCTACCAAAACATAAAGGCGCATTACATCTCTGTTTATATGTTCCCATTTCAATCGCTTTCTATGTTGCCGAACCTCTGCTTCTACTTCTGGTTGAATCAGGCCATCTGCTTCTGGAAGCTGTGGTGGTATTCACTCATCATGAGGTTGCGCATGAACATCAATAGCATGATTATGTTGTATTGCTTCACCAATCGCTGCCTGATATTGCCGTGCACCGCCTGTAACTAATGGTAATGTATTCTGAGATAATTAGATTATTTCTAATGTCCTTCACCTTCACGATAAGATCTCTTACTGCCACTTCTTATATATGAGGATACTTAGCAGCAAACTTTGTTCTAAATTTGTGTCCGTTTTCGCTTTTAGTTTTAAACGACGCGCCTTTGTAGTAGAGGCGCATCAATTCTTCTTTCATAGTAGTATTCCATTTGATGCTCTCCCGCGGTATTTCTTTTAAGGTGGTTGGCTGCAAATTGCTAACGCTGGCCAAAGCATCCTCAGCAGGCACGGTTGATGTTCCACTGTTTACAGTTTGTCTCAGGTATTCTTGCTGGCCTGATTTTTGATTCGCGACATCTGCCTGACCATCTCGCAGCTCCATTTCTACCGTCCTGCATGCTGTGGTCCCCAGCGGTGGCTCCAGAAGCGCGCGCGCGACCCGGCGATCCTCGGGATGCGACCATTGTTTTAAAACATTTAAAAGACTCTCCATTACAGTTTATGAGTTTTGGTGTTCCTCTTAATCCCTTTCCATAACATAAAATCAATACCTTTGGTTACAGCCAAGTGCATGGTGGTGGGGGGGGGGGGGGGTGCTTACAGCCTAAGATGGAATCCGACCCACCAGAACCTATTCACTTTTGCTAAAGTGAACTTTTTTTGGAGTTGTTAGTAAATTAAGTATAGTTCTAGAGCTCCTCATGTTTTTGAGAAATAGTTCCAGCCAATTTCATAACAACTCCACAGGAGTTCTACAGAAAAGTCATATAACACATTCCGATCAAGTCAATGTTCAAAGAACTAAGGAACTTTAAAGAAAATCCAAAATTTTACGAAATTGAAAATTTTAAGTGTTCCAAGAGTTCTGATCGAAGTTCTATCCCTCCTCCCCCCTTAAACAGTTCTATCAAAAAGTCTTAATGACTTAATCTACAATGTTAAGTTTCAAAATTTCTTTTTAGAGTTCTGGATTCCTCCAGTGGAATTCTACATAAAGTTACTACTAACTACATAAACTTAGCACTTATTATATAATTAAGCCAAATCCCTTTCGGGGTAAGCGTAATTCATTCGGGTCTAGACGCAATTTCACAGATTAAAAATGTTTATACTGGAATGGCTAGTATTGTCGCCCGCAACCGGTTTAACAAATAATAACGGTAATAACAAAACAACTTTCTTCCTCGTGACGTTTTGAATGAATATTTTTCCTTAGGCTGAACAAAAAACATTATTCAGAATTTAATGTTAAGGTAGTATTAAGAAATTTGTTTTACTTTAAGAGACCAATTACTGTGATATTATTCAATATGCAATAGGCAATGACTTGGAATTTTCGCGGTTCCCAAGTCAATCGCGAATCCCAAGGTCCGATCACCAACTTCTTTACGAGTCTTTCTACCTTCATTGTGTCCTTCTTCGTTTTTTTTATGACGTTCTGTTACAGCGGGAGTTTTTTTTCATGGACAGCGGAGTCACTGACGCGCACCAAAAATGCTTACGGGACGTACATTATGTCTATGATCAGTTCCACACCTGACAACAAGTTGGAAAGGGGGATCTATGTGACATACGTTGGAAAGGGGAACCTATGTGACCCTGAATATTTCTGTGACAAGTCACAGGGATGCCTTACCGCCCCTGATGAAAATATGGAAAAGGGAATCTACATATGTGATATACATTATTTCTCTGACCAGTAACGGGGGTGCCTTACTACCCCCCATGAAACGTTGGAAAGGGGATCCTACGTGACCCACATTATTTCTACGATCAGTCACAGGGGTGCCTTTCCGCTCCGGATAAGAAGTTGGAAAGGGGAATCCATGTGACCTTCATTATTTATGTGACCAGTAACAGGGGTGTCTCACCCCCCCCCCCCATGAAACGTGACCTACATTCTTTCTATTATCAGTAACAGGGGTGCCTGTCTGCCCCGATAATAAGTTGGAAAGGGAAATCTATGTGACCTACATTATTTTTGTGAAGAGTCACAGGGATGCCTTACCGTCCCTGATGTGACGTTGGAAAGGGGAAACTACGTGACCTACATTATTTCTGTGATCAGATAAAGGGGTGCGTTTCCACCCCCATGAGACGCTGGAAGGGGGATCATATGTGACGCACGTTATTTCTGTCACCAGTCACAGGAACGCCTGCCCGCCCACCCATGAGTGCTGGAAGGAAGCGTTTATACTCCATATATTACGTGACACTCTAAACGGAGGGAGCGGGGGGGAATTTTCAGAAGACAGTTACATTTTCTACCCGAAATGTTGAGTTTCCGAGACGTTTATAGACGTTCCGACGTTTATAGTTTGGTTTCCAATCAAAAATTGAATAGTTAAATTTTCCGTTCAACAAATTACTTTTCAACAACACAACCACTTAAGTTCAATGAAGAAATACGAATTTTTAACAAAATAGTTGAATCCTTAAACAAATAGATGAATTTTTAATTTTTTTTTTAAATTCAAAAATGTTGATTGATTTTAAACTTCCGCGCAGTTTTTTGAATTTTAACTTGATCAAAAAGTTTCTCAAAACTATAATTGCGACTCTTGGAACTCTAAATTTTTAAATTCAAAATTTTTGTTTCACGTTACTGTGCCATAGTTCTTCGAATTCTAACTTGATCGAAAAGTGTTATAGAAATCTTTGTAAAACTCCACTGGAAAAGTCCAGAACTCTGATCAATACATTTTGGAACCTAAAATTTAAAAATGTATAAATTTTGGCTTACTTCAATGTGCTGCAGTTTTTTAAATTTTGACAAGATCAAAAAGTGTTATATGACTTTTTTGTAGAACTCTACTAGAGTAGTCCAGAACTCTTATCAGAACTTATCACCCGGAGGGTTAGACAGGTTATGGTTTTACATCTCGTCCTGCAAACATTGATCTCCGCATAAAGACATATATAACACTTTTTGTGATGTAACATACTATTATTTTCTTCTGAAACATTTTAAGTTATTAACGCAAAAGTTTACGGCCTGTTCGACTCTCCCCTACACTTTTCGCTGATTTAAATTTATAGATATTATAATTTATATATGGGAACAATATTTGACAAGGATAAGAAAAGGAACCAAAATGTTTTTGAATAATATGCTTTGATTTTTGTGAACATAATAAATTGTACAATATTAAGACGTCAATAATAATTACATAATTTCTGTTTTCGAACATACACCATGGACATGTTACACTTAACTTTCACAATAACTTTTTGATTGTTTGAAATAGTCTCAAAGAAAAAAATGTACCGCATATTAGGTACTGTAAAATGGGGCTAAGCGGGGCAGAAAACGGGTAAAGTGGGACACACAAAATCTTGAATTTCGCAAATTATTTTACTTTTTCTGGTTGACAAACGGGTGGAGTCACCATAGGGTTAAGAAGTGGGCACACGAAATCTTTGCATTTGCTATTGCTTCACAAGTCACATGTCCCGCTTACCACGTGTGATGGTAACTTTGTTGTCTATTTTTCGAAGTTATCTACGCGCTGCTTGAGAATTGGTATTGAAAGTCTGTAAGTTCGTATCGATCCATTAAAAATATAATTCCACAATTTATGGATTATAATGACAACAATGCTGATCAGAGAAATTTCATGAAATTCACGTTCTGTTGTATTTGTCCATCACACGAACTACTAATCACCCTTTATACGAAATGCAAAAGAGAGGCAGGGAGAAGAAAGTTTAGTATGTTCTGATTTCCGGCATTCGAATCTACGATTAAATCACCCTCGGTTGTCGATAAAGCGGGTCTCGCTCACATACCACGTTAACAATTGCTCGTACAATGGCTATTATTGTTCTCTGGTGCATACGTGGATATTCCTGCCTATACTCAACTTATGGTTTCCAAGTGCGCATTGTCCTGCCCAAAACAGTTTGGATGTTTGAAAAATAGCCTTCGTGACACGATACCGTCAAGAACAGGATGAAGATGCTACGCTTTTCTCGTTTCATCATCGCCACCGATGACGTGATTGGCGTCATACCGCGTCTGCATCATCCAGAATGGAATTCACAACACGAATTTTCTCCAGAGAGATTCACGAGATGTTCTAAATTGGAGACGATATTTCTACACTCAAGTCTCTTTCATATGCGTTATAAGTGGACCCGAGTGACACAAAATTTTTTCTAGTTAGACTTCTGGAACTACATATACAGCGTATAGTTATTGATAATACTGCCCTAGTACTAGAGAAAAAAATAATTATAACGATGTTATGTACTGGCTTGCTACTGATACTCTACTGGACAAAAACTGGTACTAAGCCTGTAGTGTGAACGGCATTCGGCATGTACCTCCTATTGTACTGAGCTGGTATCGGGCCTACTACAATAAGAAGTACTGAACAAGTACTTTTCATTGGGGGTTAAATAACTACAGGAGGGCCCCACTAAAGGCAACTGCCGTCTATGAAAATGACACTGGCTCCCAGTAGAACCGCGGTAAATCACACCTTTGGCCACGTTTTACAACCGTGAGATGGGTGACCACAGGATACGCCGAAATCATGACAGGCCGGCGAAACCATCTCGCAATATCCTTGGCATGTTTTTGGTACACGGGTATGGCTTTGAGGTTACGAACCAGTTATGATTTCGCACCACCTAAAGCACTGATCACAAGGACAATCGTTTTTACCGAAAATTTTTGGTATAGTCGCTGCAGCTCCCATTTAAGGCCTTGATATTCTCCTCCTTTTCCTTCCCCTGCCCGGTTAAAAATATTTCGTCTTGATTTTGTCTTGAATGTCTTCAATATTGGAGATATACAGACTTCTCTTGCTTGTCTTGATAAAGTCTTGATAAATACACCGAATTGCTTTCAAAAAAATTATATTACCAATTTGTGGCCTTAACATTTGCCAGGGTCAAAATTAGAGAAGTTTTATTTTGTAAATTTTATTGTCCATTATACTCCGACCTCTATAAACTATGGAGTCCCTGCCGATGGGGTCCATAGTATGGACCCCATCGGCAGGGCCTGCCATTTCCAGGAATCAGGTAGCTAGGTA
Organism: Andricus curvator; assembly: GCA_932195095.1. Taxonomy (NCBI): domain Eukaryota; kingdom Metazoa; phylum Arthropoda; class Insecta; order Hymenoptera; family Cynipidae; genus Andricus; species Andricus curvator. The sequence goes on from CAKNYM010050887.1 coordinate 49,158, forward strand.
AGGACCAAACAGTTGACATCTGCTGAGGATTAAAATTTTACAACCGATAAAACTTGTTATTTTGTAATACATAATTTTCAAATAAGAAATTCGGAACCTGTCTGTCTCAACAACTGCAGGCATATCAAATTTTCCATAAAAAGATTAAAACTGTCATTTTCTAGAAGTATCTAGTGAACTGTTGGAGATAGGAAAAAATGAACAACATTTTTAGATTCGCCATCCAAACAACATAATTATTGCAGATAAATAGACTTATTAATACATAAACAATAAATATCATGAAGATAAATATTATAAACATTCTATATAGTTTTAAGCGGATTAGTGATGACCCTTAAGACATCAAAAATAGTATGGTTCCGTCTCATGAGCTAGACATACAGAATGACTTAGAATTGTCTTGGATTGGTCTTTACCCAAGCCAAAATCAAGACCAAATATTTTTACCCGGGTGGGCAGTGATTTTGTAGTCGTCCGAAGCCGAGATATCGATCACGAATGTAGTTCTTTTCAACGTTATCAGGCCATGTGTGTGCAATGGAGACTGCTGTCTGAAATTCGTAGTTCCAGAAAATTTGGCACTTCTCCTTTTTGGACAATTGACTCTATCGCCGGGAACTTATTGACGTTAAATGCGGTTACCGTATATTAAGGTGGAAATGACACCGTCCTGGCACGTGGAAATGAAATCCTCTGTACCTGAATTAAGTCCCGATGATCTGAGGAAAGCAAAAGTTAGCTCCTTCGACTAAGGCTGATTTTCTATATTTTTGTAAAAGTTTTCGTGCATTTTCTTTTTGAGAAGCTCTTAGCGGAATTTTTCACCCTTTGCTTTCTTTACTTGAGCTTTTAGAAGTGAGACATCTAGATGGATTAATGCACTTTCTTCACTTCTAACGTTAAAATTCAGGTCAAGCGTCTCTTCCATTTGCAATGATGTAGGCTGTAGCTGGAATAGTTCGGTTATAAAGACTTCACAGATTTAAAATTCCGCGCCCGCCTCGACGACATGGGATGTATAATCGCAAAACGGGCGAATTGATATGCAAGCTCTTCTGCATATGCATGATCTTACGCGTGGCGATATCGAGGACCGCAAGCTCGTGCTTAGCTTATGAATCTACCCCAAACGAGGAGAGTAGAACTGGTACGGCAAGCATGTTAGTCGCAGATACCTTGTTTAACGCCGACTGATTAGAAGACCAAAGCTGTCGAACAAGACGCTTATATCTGCTTTGGAGAGACTACTTCACGGATGTTATGTCCTGAATGTGGCTCTGAGGCACTTCTAGGTATGTATAGATCTCTCCAGTGTTCATACCATTCTCTTGTGTATCCCTCGATGATATTTGAAGCACTCTGAAGTTAGCTTTGACTAGAAGCATAAATCTTAAAGGCATCGATATAAAATACATATATGTGATCTGATCCTCGCTCTGATTTTTGTCGCCACAGGGGTAACCAGCAGAATTGCGTAGTGCGAGAGATAGTGGCAGAAGTGTGATGCAAAAGAGTAGAGGGCTCATGACGTCACCCTGAAAGATACCCCTCTGGAAGGTGACGCTACTTGTTGTCACACGACAATTTCCAGATGAGATATTAGATCTAGTTTTCCAAAGGGGCATCTATCTCTCTATGCATCTCACTATGTGTGGATGAACCTTTACGCTCTCTAGCAGACAGATGACAAGTCTATGAGAGTTTGAATCGAGAGCTTCCCAGTAGTCAATTCAGGTCATCCACAGGTAGCGCTGGGGGATTGCTGGAAGATTCTGGTGGAAAAAGTTTACTCTTACACACCAACATTGAGCCTGTATGACGAGAGATGTACGAACAAGGTGGCTCGAAAAAAGGTGTAGCAGGCTGTCGAGAGAACCTGCTGATTGACAGGTGTGTCTGTAAAGACACTGCAGCCCATCAGCGCGTCCTGTCAATGGCTTGGATTGACTACCGGAAAGCTTTCGATTCAACCTCTCATAGACTTATCATTTGTCTGTTGGAAAGCTTGAAGGTGCATCCACACATAGTGAGATGCATAGAGAGATTGATGCCTCTTTGGAAAATTAGATTTACTATCTCATCTAGAAATTATCTTGCGACAACGAACAACGTCACCTTCCAGAGGGGCGTCTTTCAAGGTGATACCATGAGCCCTTTGCTTTTTTTTGCATCACACTTCTGCGTCTATCTCTCGCACTACAAAATTCTCCTGGATATATCTGTGGCGACACTAATCAGCGCGAAGCATGAGGTCACTCATGTATTTTATATGGATGACCTGAAGATCTATGCCTCTGGTAGAAGTAAACTTCAAACTGCTATAAATATCGTCAAGAACTACACAGGAGAGATTGGGATGAACTTTGGTTTGGACAAGTGTGGATATAAGTGTTATTAGAAATCTTAATACTGGAGAGACCTATACATACCTGGGCGTGCCTCGAAGCCGCATTCTGGACGTAACATCAGTGAAGGAGTATCTCCGAAGCAGATACAAACATCTTCTGCGACAGATTTGGTCTTCCAATCTGTCGGCGTTGAACAAGGTATCTGCGACTAACATGCTTGCCGTCCCGATTCTACTCTACTCGTTTGGGGTGGTTCAATGGACGAAGAACGAGTATAGGCCCTTGATGTCACCACACGTAAGATCATGCATGTGCATGAAAGCTTGCATATCAATTCGTCAGTTCCGCGACTATACATTTCACGCCGTCAAGGCGGACGCGGACTTCTGAATCTCCAGTTTCTTCATAACCGAATTGTTCTAAGTACAGCGTACATCGTTGCGAATGACAGAGATCCTCTCCTAAAGATGTTTAGGAACCACGAAATGATTGGCGAAGGAGCTTTCCTTTACAAACCCGCGGAGCAAGCGGCCGAGACCCTTGGCCTGAATTTTAACATCAGGAGTTAGGAAAGTACATTACTTCATCTAGATGCTTCAGTTCTAAAAGCCGAAGTAAACAAAGCAGTGGTTGGAAAATTTCACCAACAGCTACTCGACAAGGAAATGCACGGAAACTTTCACAGAAATGTAGAAAAACAGTCCTTTTCGAAGGAGCAAACTTTTGCGTTCCTCAGATCACCAGGGCTTAATTCAGGTACAGAGGGTTTTATTTTCGCATGCTAAAACGGAGTCATTTCCACAGAGCGTGTCATGCACACGCTGAGTACCTGGAACACTAACGCGGGAACGACGTATTTCTACAGACATAATGCGTCCCTAAGATTGCTTTATTACCATCTTGACGCTCCTACGGCGTTGTTCGCGACCCTGCCCTGCCGAATGCTCCGAGGGAGATAGAGTCAATTGTCCAAAACGAGAAGTGCCAAATTTTCTGGAACTACGATTTTCAGACAGCCGTCTCCGTTGCACACTCGAGGCCTGACATCGTTCTCCAAGACTTCGAGAAATGAATTATATTCGTGATTGAATTCTCGGCTCCGTCCGAATACAACATCACTGCCAAGGAGAAAGAAAAGGAGGAGAGGTATCAACACCTTAAAAGAGAGCTGCAACGACTGTACCCAAAATATTCGGTACAAGTAATTGTCCTTGTGATAGGTGCTCTCGAAGGTGCGAAAGTATCACTGGTTCGTAACCTTAAAGCCATACCCGCGTGCCAAAAATATGCGGAGGCACTTGTGAGAGGATGCAGAAGGCTCTCATCTTTGGGTCGCTTCATGTCCTCAAGACACACGAGGGTTTCGCCGGCCAGTCTTTGTGATGTCGTCGTGCCCTGTGACCACCCATCTTACGGTTGTGAGACGTGGCCATAAGTGTGATTTACCGCGGTTCTAATGGGAGCTGGTGTCATTTTTTAGATGGGAGTTGCTTTCAGTGGGACTCTGCCGTGGTTGTTTAACCCTTTTTTTTAATTATATATATATATATATATATATATATAATTTAAAAAAAAGTTTAGTTTAGTTTCGGTTTCGATTCCTTTGGAATCGAACCGAAGGCGAATGCCCTATAACAAAGCCACCAGTCGCGTCTTCGGGTTGCGGATAGTTGGTCCCTCTGCGAAGGGTTTTTGCTGAATATGGTTACAATAATTGATAAGGAATATTGGGGAGCCAATCAAGACAGAGTCAATGCGATGGACCGGAAAAATCTCAATACTTCTGAGTGGACGGGTCGACTGAGGAATAACCTGCTGGAGTGCTACGATACCAGAATGGTCCCTAAACGAGAAATTTACATGACGCGACTGCATGCTCTGTATTGCGAGAAACACCCGGACCTCTTGCGCAAAGATCTGGCTGAACTGGATGACGAGCTTTGTGGAGATTCTTCTGAAGAGTCCGACCTCTGGGCTATCAATTGTAGTGTGTATAATGCAGCGAAAACTTTAGCGGATGCAAAATGTAAAATAAAAACGGCTGATCATAAGACCAAAAGACGATGCATCAAATCAGCACAAGTATACGCTGGGCAAGACAGTATGCGTCCCGAATTCAGTGTGTGATTGACTACATAACATCTGGCAAATATTTCACTGCCAGGGTCCGACAGTTCGAGCTTGAACTGCGAATCCGTCATCACACACTTAACAAATAAATGCTGCTGACCATGAGGCAGCATATTGTTGACAGAATACGGGTCGTATCTGATGCTAGGACAAGTTTAGAGTGGAGGTAGAGGTGAGTCAAATAAAATGACCAGTTTTTTCTCGAACTCATATCGACACTTCCAAGATCCTCCAGTTACTGTCGTCAACCTGCCCAAACTAGAGGAGGCAGGGTTATCACATTAAGTGAAGTATCGCCAATTGGGCGACTTGGAGTGAGCTTGCGGCGACAAGAAATTTAAAAAGTCGCAAGGCGAAAAATTGGGTGACTTTTTTTATCACGTAGGCGATTTTTGAGATTTGAGTTTCGAGTAATAAGAATTTGAGATACCTCTCTAAAATTCCAAAGACAGTATTCCTAAATAAGTGGTACATGTTACTATTGAGCTTTATGATTGGTGAATTGGCATTTGCCTGAGAGAAATAATGTCTGTTGTCAGCCAATCATTAGTAATCATGGTGATTAACTGTGATGGCCTTTTCATAAATCTGCCTGCCGAAAGGCCATGAGTGTGAAAGAGACGGACCTTTCTGATCATTCTCTATTTCTTTCACTATTGCGGACTTTCTGCAGTCGGGCTGCCTGCCACTTTATTACTAGCGTCTGAGGTTCTTCAATTTGATAGTACTTAAATATTTAAATAAAAGTTATATGGCAAGGTGTAATTGATGTGAATTAATAATTGTTTAAATACATACCATTTCATATAATATATCCTTTTATTACGTTTAAAGAAATATTAAAATGTCTTTATTATTCATTCATTCATTTATTTTCATATCTAGCGTTCCTTCTTATTTATATTTATTAAAAGTATTGAACTATTATTATGTAAACTGTAATTTTCCTCATTTTTAAATGTACGCACGAACCGCGGACAATGAGACAGCGTTAGAAGATCGCCGATGTCCCGAGTGTGATTTAATTATTGCACTGCACTCAGATCACGAAACTGCACATTTGGAGTTATAAAACGGCTTCCTATCTTCATTCGCTCCCAAGCTAAAGTATTTTCAACTAAATCCTCGTAAAAAATAAATTATTAAATATTTCAGAATTAAAAAAAATGTATTGCATTAAAGACTTTTGAAAGAATATTTGTGAATTTTTTCCGATTTTTCCTAACGTCGACCGCTTTCTGGGAACATGTGAAAGTCAACGTTTGAAAAAGGAGGCCGAAAAATCCTTTTCTTTTAATATTTTGCCCTCTAACTATTAATAACAAATTTTTAGGATAAAAGTGATTATATAGTTGAATTCAGAAAACTTTAAGCTTTCAGATGCTCTTTATTAAACAATTCAGAGATTTTTATCAGCGAGTTGCAATCAAAACAAGTGAGGGGCCTCAACTTTTGACCCGTCCGTAAATTCAATTCTAGGTGAGAGATGCTGCTGGTGAGACAAGCCGCAGATGTGCCAATTGGGTTGGGCCACTTTGGAGGAAAACTTCAAAATTGGGGGGGGGGGAGATTTTGCTGCAGGACTTGTGTCTGGGGACACATGCCGCAGATATGGCAATTGAGTTTGGAACACATAGCAAACTTTTGACACGTTTGAAGAACACTTCCATTTTCTTTCGGGGAAGAGCTGACACAAGTAGACTTGCGGCTGATAAGAGACAAGCCGCAGGTGTGACAATTGGATGCAGGTGGCTTGCAACAAAACTGGCAATCTGCTGGCCCCCGAAAATGATGTGACTTATTTTGGAGAAAATGTTCACATAAAAAATCTTTTCAGTGTCGAGTTCGTTCTTTCTATACTGCAGTCTCACCTTATTTGTTATCAATATCCTCTTGATAGGTGAAAAATGTTGAATAATAATGAGTTCTATATATATATTTTACCACATCGATATGCCATTATGCCCCACTCTCTCAACCTGATTCAGCAAAATTTCACTGGATGACGCTGATTTAGGTAGCTATAAGTGTACAACTGCGAATTAGCGAATATCCTTTGTTTTAATCAACGAAAAAATAAATATGCTAAATTCAGCAGCAAAAATCCCACTGATTTTATCAGCGATCTCTACCCCTTTGTGCATGCGCAGGTTGGTATGCTGACTATTCAGCGGAGCTCGCTGACTCGTAGTGGACTCATTCTGTGGAAAAAATAGCGAATTTGTCACTGATTCAGATTTAGAGAGCACCATTATGTTATTTTGTGTCATCCTTTAGCCTTCTTTACATAGCTTAATGCCATTTTAACCCAACCCTCAGTGGACTCGGATTCGCCAAAAAGTGGTTTTTTAGGTCACTAAAGTCGAATCAGACTTCAGAAACCAAGAATTCGAAATGGTGGAGTCAATATAGCGGTCAAAATTAATTTTTTTTATAAATTTATATAAAACTTGGTACAAATAGGTTTTTTTGGATTGCTGATGCCGAATCTGATGTCAAAAATAAAGAATAGGAGAGCCAATATGCCGGCCAAAATTGATTTCACATTTATTGATTAGCATGATACACTAAAACTTGGACCTAATAAGTCCGGGTTTACATCGTTCCTAGAATTTAAGTCCTCGGAATTCTGCTGATGCGGGGATCACGGGACCGAAAGAAAGGCCATGCTCAGTCAAGCGTGACAAATAGCATGAGGGCAGTCGGGGAGAGTGTGGCTATGCTGTCACTTTTTTCAACGTTTTTTTTTATGGGAAAAAATTTGTTCAAAAACGTATGAGATATTGTTCGATCGAGAATTTAGTTGGCTACAAAAAGTTGATTTTGATTTGAGCGACAATTCGTGGGGTTAAGCCGACACCCTCCTGGGACTAAGTCGAAATTTCACTATAATATTTGAAGAAAGAAAATACAACATTTTCTCAATTTTTTTATTGTAGCCAACTCAATTCCCGATCCAACAATACCTGATACGTTGTGAAAAAAAAATTTTGTACATCCATATCCTATAATCAGAAGGTATTCGTTTTATGTAAAATTTGACTTCGTCGGTTTTAATCAAATATTCACGTTTTGAGACCCACTGAGTCAGAAAAAACGATTTTTACAAAGGTGTCTGTCTGTATATATGTCTGTATTCTGTAGGCACGATGGCGTACTCTGTGTCGACTTATCCCCAAGCGTCAATTTTCTATATTGGTATCCGTAAAACATTGAACATCATTGGGATATCAAAATTTAACAAAACATTCATGTTCTGCACCTTTTTTTACCTAAGGTGAATCTATTTTGATTAATGTTGACGATGATACACAATTGAAAAACACAATTTTCCACAAGCGTCGAAAAAAACTTTTCACCTCCGAAAACACGTTTTATGTCGTAAAATATGCCATGTTACGCAGAATTCCATGAAACTCCGTCGATAAAGGGAGGGCATTAGGGGCCACTTTGATTCAAAACCCGAAGTTCAACTGGTTCATATTTTTCTTTAAAAGAGCAAGTGTCAGCTTTTAGAATGCGTCCAAGTTCAACAGAAATGGTTCATGTGGCCCTGACTGTTTAGGAGAATATTTTCTTTTATAGATTTTCGAGAAACTTCAAACAAAGTGCAGGGAGCACGCATTCAACTACCAATACGCCTGTAGGGCATCTCTTTGATCTTGACAACAGCGCCACCTGACACGCCAACTATTGGGTATCTTAAATTTATCAGAGCAATGTTAATGAAAAAGAGCAGTGAATATCAATTCGTTTTAATCCAAAATATTATACTGAGGTCTAAAATTAATTTTTACTATAAGATTTCCTGTTGATATTAAATTCAATTTCAAATTTCTTCCCAATAGTTCCAAATTGGTGGCGCTGTCGTAGCTACCCAACAAGCGTATTTGTAACAAGTATTCTTCAACTGGGATATCCGATTAGGCGTCAGCGACCCAAAAAAGCACCTTCAGTATGGACATGACTTAATCAAAAAGCAAAAGTAGCAGCAAATTCCCCTTTTATTTAGAAACAAACAATTAAGCATTGGCCAAATTCACATTCATGTCGGTCATAAGTCCATCATAGAGAGCAGATTAGGACAACTGTGAAGTTAGATGACGAGCACAGCTCCGCTCTCACATGGGGAGAACCGTTGGCCGATCAAAGAGGAGGTCGCGAAATAATCAGGCCCTTCAAGTAAAAAGTTACAAAGTTTTGATGGCTTCGGCTATGTAGTACCAGTACACGTCCGCTAAGGGGCGCCACGTTTTTCATCAACACAGACAAGTCTGTTCGTCAATGATGAGACGCATCTTGACGTGTACTGGTACTTTGTACCCAAAGCTATCAAAAAATTCTAACAAGCAAATGCATGATGGCTTGGAGGGCCTGCAGTGGGACTCCGTGCCCGTTTCGAAGTAGAAAATGGAACGGACTAAAATCAAGTGATGACGTTTCTGCGCATACTCTGCGAGTTAAGCGTTAAGGTATTCCGTTATCTGACGTTCGTTAGCGTATCATTTAGGGTTTACGGTATGCTACGGAATGCTATGCAAAATCTCCCTATTCTTCAGCATGACAACGCTCGGCCCCACGTTGCAAGGCCTGTCAAAACATACTTGGAAACTCTGCAATGGGAAGTCCTACTTACCATGACTCATGGTCTGTCTGAGCAACGATTCACTTCTTATGAAGATACCAACAATAGAGTCGATTCGTGGATACCCTCAGAAGACGAGTCGTTTTTCCGACGTGGTATCCGTAATCCGTATGTTTCCAGAAAAATGGGAAAAAGTAGTGGCTAGCGATGGAAAATACTTTGAATGATCAACTGGTAACCACTTTTTTCAAATAAAGTCGCAGTTTTTCAAAAAAATCCTCAAAATTAATGCACGGTCCAATTTATCTAGGTAATTTCTAGATGGCAAAATTTAGCTAAAACAGCTAGATATTTAGGTAACACAACTAGAAGTTTAGGTAACAAAGCTATACTTTCTCAGAAGATGAAATCCAGCTAAACGTCTAGCTGGGAAAGCTAAACAATTTTTTTCAGTGTAAGCCGGGAGTCACATGAAATCTCAGTGAGCAGCCCCTCGCATTTTGAAATTTTATACAGTCTGAAAACCTATAAGTTATCGTGAACTTGATTTTTGGCCACTTTTTGGTCTCTCCTGACCCACTGAGCATCCATAATATGGATGCTCTGCGGACCAATATTAAAAATATGATAGATAGAATACGACAGAATCCCAAGTGCGAATTGCCGGAACCGAACACACGGCCCAGGCTTGGTCCAATTTCGGCAGCCAAAGATCGGCTAATGTTATTGGGCCAATATCGGCATTTTAATCGGCCCAGCGTTGTGCCAGTACTGACTGCCTATATTGGCTATTTACATTTGTCGATCTACCGCCGATTCTTGGCCCAGTGATGGCACATTACTGGACCAAGTTTCACTTTTATGACGGCAAAGCATGTTTTATGAGGAAAAGCCAGAGATTGACCCAGATGCGGCGCATTACTGTTCCAAACTTCGTCTCCACTCTGGCAAAACATGTTTTAATAGGAAAAGCCGGAGTCTGGCCCAGCAAAGGCGCATAACTGGGCCCGGTGTGATTTTTACTACGACAAACCATTTTTAAGAGGAAGAGCCAGAGTTTGGCTCAGACGCAGCGCATTACTGTTCCAAACTTCGTCTCCACTCTGGCAAAACATGTTTAAATAGGAAAAGCCGAAGTCTGGCCCAGAAAAGGACCATCACTGGGCCCAGTGTTACTTTTACTACGGCAAACCATGTTTTAAGAGGTAGAAAAAAATTCTAAGTTCCATCTTTATGTAAAATTTCAAATGTTCAGAAAAAATTACATTTTATGTGAATCTTAAACGTTGTAAAATGGTCTAAAACACCTTAAAACCAAACCTGACGTGAAAGTTTGACAAAATTTGTTATTAAAAAATTGTCAAAGTTCACTATCAAATTTCTAAGTTCCGTCAGTAAAATTTTTTAATGTTCAGAAAAAATTACATTTTTTGTCAATCTTGAACGTTGTAAAATGGTCTAAAACACCTTAAAACCAAACCTTACATGAAAGTTTGAAAAAATGTGTTATTAAAAAATTGTCAAAGTTTACGATCAAATTTTCTAAGTTTTTCATTAAAAATTTTAAATCTTCATAATAAATTACATTTCCTGTAATTGTAGAAAGTTGTAAAGTAGTCTAAAATGCGAAAAAACGAAATATAATATGAAGAAAAATTGTAATCGATTTAAATTATTTATTTAAAAATTATTTCATTCATATTCCTGTTAACAGTTCGTATATTTTACATTTACATAACGTCGTATAATAATAAATATTTAATTAGAAAAAGAGAGTTTAAAATGTTGTGTTTTAACTTTTTTGAGCTGTAGCTTATGAGGATGGCTTTTTCATCGAGTTTCAACACGTAGGTTTAGCGCAATGGTCAAGACTCTCGACTGCTAGGTGATAGATTTAGGTATAGATGTAGGTTCGATACCCCGTAGCGTTAGAAATTTTATTTTCAATATAATATTTAAAAATTTAACATATGTATTCACTCTACACAGGACCATTAATATTCAAAGTCAAAATACTCGCAATCAATTAATATTTATTTTTTAAATACCTTTTTTGTCATATTGTTACTAGCCAGTACTGGCGCAGTATTGCGCCCGTTGTGAATTTCCCATTGGGAAGTGATGGAGGCCAGAGTCTGGGCCAGAATTGGCCGCCAAGTGCATACCGGAGTTATCATTCCAGCAACGGTACGATATTGGCAGCCGATCTTAGCAATATTTTTGCCGATACTGGGCCAGTGCTGGGCCGTATCTAACTTCGCACTTGAGATATGATAGATGTAAAAATATTTTACATCTATGTTTTTTGTTATAGTAGTAACTGGAAAGAATGGTACAAAGTGATATGAGGGCATGAGATTGTGGCAAGATAGCATGATGGCGTAGAAATATGGCGAAAATGTTGTTGAGCTAAGGCTGGAGCGAAACAGTATAATATACTGTTTCGCTCCAGCCTTAGCTCAACAACATACTGTTTCGCTCCAGCCTTAGCTCAACAACATTATTGCCATTTTTCTAAACCATCATGCCATCTTGCCATAATCTCATGCCCTCATATCAGAAAGAAAGAATGGTCCAAAGTGATATGAGGGCATGAGATTCTGGCAAGATGGCATGATGGTTTAGAAAAATGGCAATAATTATGTTGATATAAGGCTAACAGTATATTACACTATTTCGCTCCAGCCAACAACAGTTTTTCCATTCTTCTACGCCGCCATGTCATCTTGCCACAGTCACATGGTCTCATATCACTTTGTAACATTCTTTCCAGTTACTACTATAACCAAAAACGTAGATGTAAAATATTTTTGGAAAATTGAGTACACCTTATAAACTTGCATGACTCCTTTTATCAATCCTTTCTATCCGTTTCCATTACACCTCTCTTGTCCAAAAAACGTAATAATCTTGTGCACCAATTAACATTATGGGAATATTTCCGTCCATACCTTACACACAGATAAAAGATCCGCAAAATACACATGATGGTTTATACAAATATGAACAATATGAATTTTTGGTCGATTTTACCAAAATTTAAGTTAAATCAACTGATTTTCTACACAATACACCTAAATTCCAGTAAAATCTACAAATTACATATTTGTACGGAACTGACTGTAAATTTCACGGATCTTCTTTTCTGCGCACAGTTACTGCGCACATTTATTCTGCCGTCCTGGTGAAGAAAAAATAAAATCTGAATTTTTCTGTAAGGCCTGTTTACTTCTACGCATGACTACAGACTGCCATAGCCATGTGCGCTTACAAAATTTATTTGATATACTTTGAAGACTGATGTTTATCTCATTCAGAGAGAACCGACACTGACACTGGATAAAATTGTACTTGTTTTAGATTATCTCTACATTATACTATGAAATGAGTATTTGGTAAAAATAAATACTCAATAATTTCAAAAATTACGAAAAATAAGTATAACACCGAAAATCTGTATGAGACCTTGGGACAACTTTTCCCAGTGATTTCTGGTAAATGAAAATTATTATCGACTTCTACATGTGCTGAAGAATATCGATATCATCGAACTTTTCGTTTAGCTTTTGGGACATTTTTGGCCGCTTTTTTACATCCACCTTTGCAACAAATGTTTGCAACATAAATTAAATATAATTTATTTTAATATAGTTAATAAGCAGCTTCTCAGGAAGAAAATTGTTACAAGTCACGAAAAAATTGTGTACTAATATTGGGATGAAATATAATATCAGAGTTATGCATCTGGTTCCGTCACCTTCTGTCAGGGAATTTCGACACGTGGCTTGACTACAAAGTCTGATGCGGTAGATGTTGCGGTCGTGGCAGCAAATTGCCAATTAACGTTGGCCAAACACAATCGGGACGGTGACCACCTTTTGTTATGGTAGCCTAAAAAAGTGCCCCGCTTAGAACCCCAAGTGCAAGTTTTCCACCTCTGCATCCCTTGGAAACCGCCTAGATTAAATCTTGTAGCCAGGTGGAACATACGCCCGGGATAAGAGTGACGCTGCGAAACTTCTGAAAAGCTCCTTATGCGAGATATCTGGATTGGACCGGACCTCTATCCTCGGAGGCGTCCATTAGTTTTTATGGTGAAACTAACCTTATATGTCGAAAAATTATCTTGGTGTGCTACCTGTAAGCCACTGAACCTGCTTCACGTTGCAAGATTGAAACTTTGAAGGAAACGATCTTTGAATAATTTCGATCGAAAAGGTACACTGCTGAGCGCACTTTTTGAAGAAATTGAGTTTTCTTAAAAAATCATATATTCTCGCTTTTTTACACCTGTTATTTTAGTTAAAACGCCGTTCCGAAGTACTATGGTTGCATTTACTTGTGCTCATTTTATGAGCACTTTGCTTCCTCATAGGTATGAAATAAATTTGTTTAGTCATAGAAGGAATTTTTTCTCTGAGAAAAGAAAAAAATTGACACTTTCAATATTTTTCAACCTTATGTTTTTCTTCTTACTGAAAATCTTAATGTCATGAAATCGGAGAGACAATCAAAAGGTCAATCACTGTGTTCTGTTATAACGAACATTTTTTTAACCGACGTTAGCGTTATATTCCAAATTTTAAAAAAAAGTTTGCTTCATTTAAACAATGTAATTTTTTTAAATTTATAAGTGGTAATTAATTGATCATAAAAGGTCATCGAAGATTCATCAATAGGTCAATCGATGCGTCTGGAAGACGCGAACAATTGCATCAAATACAGTACTATTATACTCCCACATCAACAAAAATTTCGTCTTATAAAGAAGTTAAATAATTTTGCTTAAGAATTATAAAACGGTATTGGTAGGTCGTGGACGGTCATGGAAGGTTTTTCAATAGGTCAATCGATGCGCTTCGGAAACGCGAACAAATAAATGTAATACAGTCTTGTTGGATTTCTAATATTAAGATAGTTTTCTCATATAAACAGGATAAACAATATATTTTGAAAAGTTATAAATAGGGATTGCTAGATCATAAGAGAACATGGAAAGTTCTTCAATGGATCATTCGATGCGTCTCGATTACGTGAACACATATATATGATATAGTACTGTAGTATTAGTAATATCATGAAAGTTTTTCTTATATAAACAGAATAAACCATTTTTGTCTGACTTCTGAAATAGGTACTATTAGGTCAAAAAAGGTTCCACAATGGCTCGATCGATACGTCTCGAAGACGTGAACAAATACATCCGATATATTATCGTAGTGCTTCGAATATCAAAAAAGTTTACTTACGTAAACATGGTGAAATTTTTTTTCACTGCACGCACTCACACCACACACACACACGCGAACATTTTTATAAATATTTTCAAAAAAAAAAGTATTTTCAAATTTCAAAGAATTCAAGCTAAGTGGGTAAAGTGCAATAGATATTCCACTTTTTTATTAATTCGATGGTCATTATAGGATTTTAAGAAGTAGGTCAGCGGCGGCAAATGCGGCGCGGCGGTTAATGTGGCGCGTTCGAGTTTTCGAATATTAACGCACTTTCTGCTTGTGGAGGTAGTTTCATTACATGTATGCCTGATTAAAATTTTAATTAAAAAATTACAGAAGTTTCGTGTAAACTTATAAATTTTGTTGGAAATATACTGTTCCGAGTTTCTTGAATGCTTTAAAGTTTAACATTTTGAGTAAAAATAATAAACTTTTATGTAAAAAATCTTTATTAAATACTATTCACATGCGACTAATATGGCGCATTCAGGACTAAAATCGGCAGGTAACTTGGCGCACAAGTTTGTGGTTTGTTTGGATCCGAGAATTTTGTAGTAACAAAGTGCCGGTTTTAGTTAGAAGGTAAGAAATATTTACTCAAAGTAATAATATTCCGTTTCTAATATGTATAAAAAAGTTTTATTCCAATAATTATCGTGTATTTTAGAGTTATTTCAGAATAATTGTATTTTGAAATCGTTTTACCAGTTTTCGGGTTAGGTTTGTTCTGACAGAATGAATATTTAGAAGGTTTAGAGTAATGATATTATTTGAATGTTGAATCATTATAACTGTTTTGGAAAAGAATAAAATTTAGTTATTGTTAATATAATTTTGATTTATTGTTTATAAAACGTCTGTAAGTTTATCTTCAAAATACAAAATTTGTAGCACTCCACAAATTATTGTGAGACAATCTTCACTGTTAAAAAAACATTTTTTCTTCAAATTTCGGCAGACATAATACCTCAAATATGTTAATAATATTAAACGTAAATATATTTATCTTATTTTTATTAAATTTTACTCATTTTTCGTCATAATTTGTTTTTTATTCAATAATTATGAATTGAAATCGAAACGCGCCACATTACCAAACAAGGTAGGACAACTTGGCGCAGATGCAGTTTTTGGAAAACACATTAATTAACTGCTTTAATGAACTTCAATTAAATTATCTCCATGTATAGAGCATTGGTGAGATATTAGCCTAAACAAAATATATTTTATTACAATATTTTACTTTATATTTGAATTTTAATCGTGCCTTTTTCTTTATGTGCGCCGCATTCGCTGCCGCTCCGCTATTCAACAATTGAACATATTCTTAAAATGAATAAAATATTTTTCTGAAAAATTTGATTATTAATATTATTATTATACCATTAAGCCATTAAGCCATTTCCCTTTCGGGGTAGGCGTGATTTGCTCGGTTGGAAAATAGTATTGTGTAGATGGGTATATTGGTATAAGGTAGATAGGTATATAGGTGTTAGGTCTAGATATTTTAGATTGATCTAGAATTCTCGTGTTATTTATTTAAATAACACGTTTGTTCCGCAACACTGCTCCGACCCAGGTTGCTGATCAATCTGTCTAGCGATCACCCCAAGGTCCAAGGTCTTTGTTTCAGGCATCATTCCTTCTATTGCGACTCTGTTTACAAATTATTTGTCGCCACACTTTTCTGTCCTGGCATACTACTCTAGCTTCCTTCACGTCCATGCATTTTCTCATGCAAGCTCTCGTGTTTCTATGGCTTCTTATGTCTCTTCGGATTAATGTCTCATTCACAGATTCTAACTATTCTTTCGGCGGTTTACATCTGGGCATTTTGCCATTTACTTTACCTTTATACACCTGTTTGGTCAGTCGTTCATCTTTCGTTCTTTCAACATGTCCGAACCACCTTAACTGATTTCATTCCCATATGTCAACTAGTGTCTCTCCTGTAACACACTCCTTGAGGATTATCTCGTTTCGGACTTTGTCCATCAGTGTTTTTTAACATATAGTGCGCAAAAGTTTCCTGCCAATCGCGTTAATTTTACTCTTGTGCTTTTCTTGACATGTCCATGTCTCGCTACCGTATAGTACGGTCGGTATTAATATAGGATTATGTATGGCCATTTTAGCTTTTTTTGATATGGTTTTATTTCTGAGAATGGACCCTGCTCTACCGATAACCTTCTTGCCCTCATTTATGCGCCTATCTAACTCCCCATCTATTTTTCCGTCGCCAGTGAATAGGCTACGTACGTACGTAGATATACGCCCATGTTCTTCATGCTTGTATTAAGTTTATTCAACATTCTTTGCAAGTCCGCGATTGATTCTGCCATAACATTCTTGTCATCTGCGAAAGCTGATGGGTGACGGACAACTTTGCACGTAGCTATTCTGCACGTGCCCAACTGTGCACGTCGATGGATAAACGGTCAACTGTGCTCGTCCATCTGAGCACGTCCAAGTCCACAGGAGCCCTTCTGTGCACGTCGAAATTTCAACGTGTACAGTTGTCCAAGTACCATCTGAGTACGTGCACAGTTATCCAAGTGACAACTGTGCACGTTGAAATTTCGACGTTCACAGTTGTCCAAGTACCATCTGTGCACGTGCACAGTTGTCCAAGTGACAACTGTGCACGTCGAAATTTAGACGTGCACAGATGGGCTCCTGTGGTCTTGGACGTGCACAGATGTCACTTTCCTAACTGTGCACATGCACAGATATCACTTGTCCAACTTTGCACGTGCACAGATGCCACTTGCCCAACTGTGCACGTGCACAGGCGCCCCTTGTCCAACTGTCCACGTGCATAGACGCCCCTTGCCCAACTGTGCACATGCACAGTTGGAACTTGCCTAACTGTTTACGTGCACAGATGTCAATTGCCCAACTGTGGACGTTTATGTCTTCACGTAAGGGTTCATACGAGGGTAATCCTTCATATCTACGTATAATAAATTTTTAACACTTGGAATGTTTCAGAGAATTCAGGGAATTCCGAAAATTCAGGGAATTCAGAGAATTCAGAGTATTAAAGGAATTTAGAGAATTCAAGGAATTCAGAGAGCTCAAGGAATTTAGATAATTCCTTGGATTCAGAGAATGAAAGGGATTTAGAGAATTCAAGGGATTCAGAAAATTCAAGGCATTCAGCAAATTGAAGGCATTCAGCGAATTTAAGGAATTCAACGAATTTAAGAAATTCAGGAAATTCAGAGCATTCAAGGAATTCAGGGAATTCAAGGAATACAGAGAATTCAAAGAATTTAGAAAATGTAAGGAATTTAGAGAATTCGAGCATTCAAGGAATTCATAGATTTCAGGAAATTTTGAGAATTAAGAGTATTAAGAGAATTTAAGGAATTCAGAGAATTCCAGGCATTCCAAGAATTCTATGAATACAAAGAATTCAAAATCCTGAGATTTTACAGAATGGTTTTAATTCCTGGAATTCTCATAATAACTCGAATTCTCTGAATTCTCAGAATTCCTCGAATTCTCTGAATCCCTTGAATTCTCTGAATTCTTTGAATTCTTTGTATTCCTTTAATTTTATGAATTTTTCGAATTATATGGATTTCTCAAATTCTACGAATTCATGGAAATCTATGAATTCCTCGAATTCGATGAATTCGTCGAAATTGAGTGTGCGTGTGTGTGAAGTGACATTGGGTAGGGTCGGCCTAGTCTTTCACGTTTTCGCGTCGGCCTTAGGCTCACGGGATTTTCAAAATTTGGCACATGTCCAAATTCGTTCTCCAATTTGTTCTTTAGAATTAGAAATTTTCTGGCTATAGTCTAAGAAAGTTTATTATCTAACAATCGAACTTTGGACTGAAAAATATTATTTTTCAACTAGAAAATATCGATTTCAACAAATTTCAATAGATTTATGAATCATACCTTTGGAGTGATGCGTACAGTTTTGATATTCGGAACCAATTATGAATTTTGGTACGAAAAAGCACTTAAAACTAGGCCAATCTATGTGGAATGATGAATAGAGAAAATTAGTAAGGTTTTAGTTGTTTTTATGGAAGTTAAACTCTGGAATCCGTCGAACTTAAACATTTTTGACCTATTTTTGACCCATGCTTGAGCAAAGAAATTTTTTTTCACGCGGGACATAATACTTCATTTTTGCACATATGGAGTTTTTCTCGAGACCCTATAAAAATGGCTTATAGGGGTTGAATTAAATAATTTATACGTGAAACTTTATGGGCTTTGAACAACCCCTAAAAATGAATTGATTTTAAAATTAAAAAAATACGTGCTTACTTTCTTTGTATTCGAACAAATCTGGGGGGTGAGACCAAGAAAATTCGAAGAAAAAAATGTGTATCAGCCAAATAAATAAACCATGAGATTTCACTGACCAATGAAGAAGACAAATGTGTAACCCGTCATTATACATTCTCGCATAAACAACAGTAAAACTTTCATAAAAATTATTGAAAAAAATTTCATTTTGAGTTTACTTTTTATTACATCATAAGAAAATACATAAAATAAATAAACGATTTTGTGAAATCAGAAATAGATAAGTAACTTGAAAAAAATGAATACCTACCAAGTAGACACGGTAGTTAGTTGTCATTAGGACGTCCTAAGGACATCAGATGTCTCCATACCTGGCAGACTCAAAGAAGCTTAATAAGATAAAAGTATTGAAAAGTAAATTAAAAATAGTACATTGTGTATCGAGGGCGTGAAGAAGGCTATTTTGACGAGTCAAAATAGCCGTACGCCCTTGACACACACTACACTGTATGTGTGTGTGTAGCGGGCGTAAAGTTTCATGTCAGCCTGGCGGCGGAGTGCGCATATGCGAACGTCACTGGGCTGGAAGTGGCCACATTACGCCTGCTTCACGTGCATGCAATGGTGCGTTTTTAAGGTGGTCGAACAAAAAGAGATATACACCCTCTTCGTCGAAGAGGGCCATTCTTACACACTTATCCATAAATATGATAAATAGCCATGAGGACATAACGCATCCTTGTTTCACGCCTTGCATAATATCAAACCAGTCACTCAGTGTCCCATTAACCCTTACACTCGCTTTACTACTCTTAAGCTCTTTCTGTGATCTGTCTTAAGCTAAATATCTGATCTGTACATGATCTGCCTGGCATAAATCCACTTTGGACTTCCCGTATCTTTTCTTCTGTAATTTCCATTACCCTGCGAATAAATATCGTTGAGTATATTTTACTTACGGTACTTAGTAAGCCGATACCTCTGTAATTATTGCAGTTGCTTTTACTTCCCTTTCTTTTGTATATTGGTACGTCTCCCGTCTCGATACATAAATTTATCAATTCACACAACCTGTGAGGTATGTACTTACCACCGTATTTAAGCATTTCAGCGCTCATACTGTCCACACCAGCAGCATTACCATTTTTTAAGCTCTTAATTATATCTCCAACCTCAGTGACACACACATTTTCAATTGGGTTTTCTAATGCATTATTTTCTATGTCGCAGTTCTGTTGGCCTATATCTTCACCTTCTAATAATTGTTTAAAATAGTATTTTAAAGTGTCTACTATCCCGTCTATATCATATAGCATTTCACCTTTGCTGTTTCTCATGCTGGCAAACTCTGCACTTTTACTTCCCTTCATCTCTTTAAATAATAGTTTCATGGTTCCTTCAAAGTCGTTTTGTAATTCCTTCTCTTCTTCTGTTCTGATTTTATCTTTACTTCTTGTGACTAGTCGTTTAACTTTCCTCTTTTTGTGTCTGTAATCATTTTCAAGTCTATTTCTCTTCTTATCGCTAAGACCTGTGATGTTTAAAGTTCTCTCGTACGCTTCTTTCTTTTCTTGTCGGGCAACCTTAATTTTATGATTCCACCATGCATCACCAGATTTTCGTGCTACAACCGCCGCGCCGTACCACATACGTTTGTTTCGTTTGTTTTGTTCTCTTTCTTCTCCATCCCCGCCCTAAGTTTATTTTGGAGACTAGAATGTAATGATCAGTATTGCATTCGGACCGCTCATGACTCTTGTATCTTTGACTAGTTCTCTTAGTCTTTCATCCGCAATAACGAAATCAAGTGAACTGTGGTTGTTTCCTTTACACCAGGTGTACGTGTGGATCATTCTATGTCGAAACCAAGTATTTGTAAGAAATAGGCCCTTTTCTAAGCATAAGCTAACTGATTTTTCCCCGTTATAATTTTTGCTTGTTGCATCCCCAAACTTACCTAGGACCCTTTCTGTATCTGTATATCCTGACGTTGAACGCCGACCCATCCGTTCATATCTCCTAGCAGAATTATTCTTTCACCTTGATCGCAAGTACTTATTGTATCATTTAAAGTGTCCCAGAAGGCGTCTTTGACTTCTCTCGGATCGCTATCAACTGGGGCGTAGCACGCTTTTATGAATAATCTTCTGATTCCTACCTTCATTCTAACCCACAACAATCTGGGAGATACAAAATCATGATCTTTGAGATGCTGTCTTGCTTTTTCATTCATAATTAAACCGACCCCTTGACTACCATGTGATTCACTACCAGATTTCAAATGACCAGATTTCAAAACCGCCTTTCAACAACCCATCTTCTATGTTTCTACATTCGCAACCCTTTTTCCTAATCTCAGGTACACATAAAATATTTAGTTTCCTTACGATCATAGTTTCTCGTAATTCTCTTATCTTAAGATCATTCGCCCCCCTAGCATTCCAGACACCCAGTCTCTATTGAAACTCGACCTTCACGTTTGCCGTGTGTATGCATTACGTCAATCAAAGTTTCAGTCCATTCCAAGGCTATTTCATTGTGCGCGAACTTTGTTTTGCGAGTCGAAAATCATGTCCAAGTTAAGAAGTGATTCGTCGTATGGGGGAGAGTCTTGTTGTAACGTCAGTCCCACCAAAACTTCTGCTACTGGGGGGGGGGGGGGGGGGCAAGGAAAAAAAAATGAGAGAGGCGCAAATTGTTTTTGTTTTTTTTTCTAAACACACGTGGCAAAAAACAAAAAAATCTTTTTTTTTTTTTTTTTTTTTTTTTTTTTAACAAAGAACTTGGAAATTCTCTCAAATTAAGAAATATACCGTGAGATCTCTCATAAAGTATCATAAAATGTCGCGAAAATTTCATGGAATCCTATATTTCTTGAAATCTGAGACTCAAAACGCCCCACAATTTCTTAAAAATATCTTGAAATTCTCTTAAATCACTGTTTAACATTTTTTTTCTATAACATGCACTATTTTCAAGTAAAATCAAAATCAACTTTTTAAAGAGAACTCATTTTTATGCCTATACAATGGGAATCCCATTTGAGTGCGTTTTCTGTTGAAATTGGACGCATGCTAACAGCTGACGCAATTAACGCGCTGAGTGTACGGCCCGCTTTATCGCTACGCTGCTGTTTGACACGCATGACTGAGCACCGCCTCTCTCTCTCTCTCTCTCTCTCTCTTTCTCTTCTAGGAAGGCATTAAATGGGAGTTACTTAAATGGAATTTCCAGTGCATTTCAGGAATGATTAGTGCTTTTCAGATTTGTAGATAATTTAATGTGATTTAATTATTATAAGAACAACTTTTAACCAAAATTGCAGTAGAAATGCGATATTTAAAAAAAACTCAATGTTTAGCGAACTTTCATGAAAGCGGGTATTTTTCAACTCGCTATAAATTCGAAAGTATAGTAGATATGTGGAACGTTTTATTTTCAATTTTTCAGAAAAATACAACTTTTGAAGGTTGTATTTTCTAAACTATATAAGATAACAAATTGATGCTCTGAAGTGGAGAAATATTCAAGAAACTGATGAAAACTGCAATTTCTCACGCTTTTTCCAAAACTTTGATTGGTCCCTGATGTCTAAAGAAATTTAACGTTTAGATTCTCAATTTTGATGCAAAAATATAGAGTTCAAGCTGCGAAAGATGGCTTGAGAATTATTTTCACAAAGATATACATAATAATCTATAATTTAAAAAAAAAAGCTTATTTAACAATCCCCCAAGCGATTTTTTTTCTTTTTGGGCTCAAAATAATCATGAGACACCACTAAAATTATTTCAGATAAAAAAAGAAAGGGGCAAGCCCTTTTGACTTGAACTCAATCCAAGCGGACCGTGTTTAGCATTCCCAACTTCAACAAGTTACCAGCAAGACATTTAAATTTAACTGTTTTGATACTGAACGCCAGATGTTTTAAGTTTTCATTTCTATGTTATTTTCATTGAATTTTAAATAGCACCTGCCCCTTTTTTCCTCCTAAGAATTTCGAAGTCCACTCTGTTGGTGAATCTGAGTGTACTTATTGCTTTAAATACTTTCGGAAATTGGAATATGTGAAATTCTGTCATCATGCATTCGTACAGAATGAGCATCCAATAGAGATATGTGTGACGTTTTAGGTTATTCTTACACGGCAGTAAAAGGGCCCCACGGGGGACTAGCTAGGCTCTAGAGCGAACCACTTTAATGGCTCTAAGGGCAACTTACCTGGGGAGTTCGTAGGTCAGCATATAGAGACATATTTATAGGCCCTAAGTATTTTTATAATGTAACACCAAAATAGTAAAGGGGTAAAGTACGTAGGGCTTGGCGTGAGCCAGCTTATAATTTTTTTTATAAATACTTGTTTATAATAATTTAATAAAAGCAGAACACTGAGCATCCAGAAATAACCGACATTAGTGTTGGTATCTTCTGAAAATTCTGAAAATTTACACAAGGGAAACACTTACCATATTAGGCCTTATGATTTCAGACCCCAGGGGCTTGGTCTCTCTGTCGAATAGCTCATGGGAAAGCCAAATGGAGACGAAAGTCTAATTCGTACCATGCTCGCAATTAATTTTAGATTCTAGAGTCAAGATTAATACTACACTTACAAAGCGTTTGCAGAAAGCAGGAGAGAGAATAGTTGGAGTGGGTGGCGATGATGAGAAGGGGGGGGGGTATAATATCGATAGCTCTTAAAGATAAATAATTTGGAATCGAAAAGATGATATAATATATAATAATATAATAATAATAGTACTCTGGTAATTTAGATAACCTATGTACATTTCAGTCGGATTTCTCAAGTCACGCCGTTAAATTATGCGGTAAAAATTAAAGTGCCTATATATCTATAGTCTATATTTTCGAGTCTAACACGCGAAAGCTGTGGACTAATTTTCTGTTGGGTATGTTCTTTGTCATTGGAATACGCGCGGATACTTTCCCATAACGCAATTGCGCATTCTTCTTGTACAGGTCGGAATCATAGGGAAATGAGGGAAAGAGAAAATGCGAGAGAATAGGGAACCATAGAAAAAAGGGATAAAGAACGGCCCCACGCAAGCGAATTCATAAATTCGTCGGATTAAGGCAGAGTATGAAAAATAGCTGAATAAGTTCATTGGGAAGGTGGATAGGGTGCTGGTATGCTGAGACACAAAGCTCTATTTTTTATATCAGAATACTCGTACATATATACGCTAGTGAAAAGGTTTTCTCTGTCTGGTCAGCGTTTCAGTGTAAGCGATGTGCATCGCTTCCTGCTCGAAAATCGAAAAACCTTTATGCCTGATCTTCATTCATAATAAACGCATTGAATGTTAAAAATTGACAAATGGATAATGGGTTATGAAATAACATTGAGAACAAATTTTCTGTTAATTTTAATTTAAATTTTTTAATACATTGCAGAGAAAATTCTTTAATTCGGTATTCCTATAAAATACAAAAATTCTGCTGCAAACAAATTTACAGTCAAAACTTCTGAAACAGAAACAAAAATTTACAGGGATTATAGAAACCATCCTTTAATCTAAATTTATTTCTGCTTCTGCTCTCCTGTCAAGTGACACCGGAAGTCTCACTGCAACGCTCACTGTGAAGATAGAAATTGATGAAATCCATAAATTAGAGAATATCAAGATTTTTTTGGAGCAACTGGAAATGCCCTACCAGCGCTTATACTCGCCTTCATAGATGCGTCTTCTTTTTCATCTTCACCATTTTTCTAGTTCTCAGCTATTCGCAAGAATAAAATACCGATAAATTTGCATCTCTCCATAAATCCATGAATCCACAAATCTAAAATGGACTCGCTTGGAGAGCGAGTTCATTTTAGATTTGTTACATCGGAAGTCGGAGTGAGGTCGAGGTCGTTAAAAGAACAAGATCGATAGATTCTGTTTGTGGATTCTTTTCATACATACGTATAAGTTTTCAAAATATTTTTTATATAAAGCAAGCATGGTTTACAATGTTTTATGCTTGTGTTCCGTACTCAAAGTAGTCGTTTCTGTGACAGTGAGTGGTGAGGATGGCGAGGGGGCAGTACAAAAAGTGCATTTTTAACTCCTAGTATCTTAGTTCTTTTAACTCCAGGTATATGCTAACCAGGGTGGGTCGACAATGGCACATTTTTTTGTAAAAATGAAACCATTTACTTAATATTTTTCACAACAGAACAGAAAAGGAGTCATTTTTCCAGATCGAAATCTTTGGGATAGCTTTTTTTCAATACCGTTCGATTTTTAAATTTAAATTGAGAAAAACTGATTTCGGACTTTTATTACCGTTCCGTTTGACTGTGATGTTAACAAACAAAAATTCGTTAAGTGATTCTTACCTTAAGACGGCAACATTCGAACATGGTTTCACTTTGCTCTAAATAAATCTGATACTCGTGTGGAAAAATTGCGTGGCGATGTACTGTTTCTGTCTGGTCTGCCTTAAGTCGACACTGGCACGCCACAGAATGACTGTCTAGTAGCTAGATTGGGATCTAGCGCTCGGATCGACTAGTTACTAGAAAGATCGTATTTTTTGAGGAAAAATAATTAATAATAAAATGTATATACATTTTGCAGTTAATTGAAAATATAAAGAAAAAAAGAAAAAATGAGTTTCCCCAATTCTTGAACATATTTCGGGTGTCGAACTTTTGATGTAAATTCATGATATGTCGCTGTAACTTTGTCTCGTCGCCGAGACTTTGGTGTACATAATATAATTAATATAAATTTGTTATACCTTTGCTATATAATTCTATTAAAAGTAGTCGTTTTTTAAACATTTGTTAAATAGAAATCGTTGTTAAGAATACAGTTTGTAGATTAAGATTTCAATTACGTTCAAGAATTATTGATTATTATCCTAAATATGTAATACAGTGCATTCAATTGAGGCCCCGGATGCAATAACTGACGGGACGCTCGGCTTTGTATTTCTCGCTTCCCATTTGAGATAAAATGACGCGAAAAGTTATCTGAAACTTAAATTTGAAAAAACCACTCGAAAAAAATATAAGCATTATAGAGCTTAATAAAGAGCACAATTGTTATGTAAAAAATTTTTTTGTGCGATTTCATCTTTGTGAAAAATAAAATAAAAACTGCAAATTTTTAAGAACAGAATTCAATGCGTTTTTTAAAATAAACTCGCCGTAACTTTTTTATTTCTAACGAAATAACTTGAAATTTGAATACCGAACGCATTATACTCTGCCGAAGCCTACGGTATTCGATTTGTGCACAAAATCGTTTAACAATATGTCGATGTTTGTTAATAGCTATTTAATACCATGTTTTTTCACGTTCGGCGGAAAAAAGTATGGAGGGAATTTTCGAAATCAAACAACTTTCCGTGGGCAAGTTATTCATAAGGGTCAAAAGGAGTTTTTTGGAAAGTTTCAGATTTTTTGAGAGAAAAATGAGCAAGCTGGCGTAAGTTGAAGTGAAGTGTGAACACGCGAAAAACTCGATTGTCTTCTGTCTCGAGCGTGAGAATTTGCTTGCCGAGGACGGGCGGGCATAGATGAAAACTCGCCGATTCCTTTCTTGTCATTCTCGAGATAGCCCACACAATATTATTGATTTTTATGTGGAAAAATGCCTGTATAATCTTGAAATATCCGAAAAAAAATTTCGAAATTTCCATATTATTTTCAAGCTTTCCTATTGTCAACCATTCATTACATTCCAAGGCATTTTTTGTATAGCAATGAAGATATTCTGCATTATCTTTCGAAATACATGAAAATTTCCGAAAATGCTCAGTAATACCAGGGTGGTGACTCGCCATACAAATGCGCTGTGTCAGTTTTGTGAAGGACGGCAGAAAATGAAACACTGGTTTGTGGATAATTAAAAAACTTTGAGCTTGAATTAAGCAAGGATTAACTGTTTCTAGAATTTAAAAAAATACCTAGGATTAAAAAATAGACCTTACATACACTGGAAATGACAGTTTTTAATTTTCAAGTAGAGTGGAATGGTAAAATATAAAGATTACGTCTTTAGCGTTTAAAACAAATAAACTAAATGTTCTGAAATGATAATATAAAAAATAGTTTTTCTATTTTTGAATGACTTGAATGATCCTAATCTATTATTACATTATAATAAAAATATAAAAGAAATTATAAAAATCATAATTTTTAATTTTCAGTATATTGTATTGATCGTGAAACGGCTGAATAGATTGACAGTAGTAAAGTTATTAACTTTACTGTACATTTAGTAATTTATTCATTCAAAAATTGAATTAAAAGATGGAGATATAAATTAAATATGGATGTTAGAGAATTAATGACGGACTGGCGTGGGGTAGCGAAGGAATCACGTCTGGTCAGGTTAAAGTCAATCAAACAGAATGCAAGACAATTTATCTCTGTGATTATTATTAACTACTAAATACCTTGTCGATGTAATCCAAGGTATGAGTCCCCGAACCCATCCAACAAGGCACTCCCTTTGTATCCAAAAAAATGTTTTGGTTGTTTTAGAAAATTAGCAAAGATGTAGCCTCCGGAAGCTACGACCACGATCGTTCACCGAACGATCGATCCCGACGCGACCGGAAGTAATACGTCATCCGACTCGTCACTTCCCACAAAACCAGAAGATGATCGAGTCGGGAAATCACAATGAAACCTGAAGGTCACTCAACCAAGAATAACGACATGAAATAAATTATTAACAATGGAGTAAAGACAGTAGGACTCAGCGACCCTGCAAAAAACGTCGTATTGACAAGTATTAAAATGTATTGACATTTTGAATGCGATTCAATTCTGTTTTCTGTTCCGAAAAAAAGATTTTAAAAGTATTAGTTCGTACTGGTACGCATTACCCTTCACCACGCTGAATGCGAAACGGCAGTGTCGATGATTCGCATTACAACGTATTGGTTCGCATTAAACTTCAAGATACCGAATGCGAGATGGCAGTTGTGGATCTTCTGCATTTAAAAGTATAAAAGTAATCAAGCGGTTCCTGTTTATTGTAAAACTTTTTTTAAATAATGTAAAATAAATATATAAATATTAATAAATAAATAAACATTTTATAAAATATTGAATAAAATTTCAATCCCCGGTTACGCATTCAAAAGTATTCCAATAACTTTTGGAATTTGAAAAATTTAAACCAATGCGACATTTCGCATTAAAAAGTTTTCAATTCGCGCACAACATTCTTCTCATTCGATCGCATTTAAAATCATTAAAACTAATGCGAACTTTCTTTTTAAAAAGTTTTCACTCAACCGAAACATTTCCATCATTAATTCGTATTGAAAAGTATTCAAACCAGTACCAACTCTCGCATTAAAAAGTTTTCACTCGATAAAAAATTTCGCCTCATTATATCGTATTCAAAAGTATTTAAACATATGCGAACTTTCGCATTGAAAAGTTTTTACCTCGCTCAAAAAATGTGTCTCATTCTTTCGCTTTCAAAAGCATTCAAAGTAATGCGAACTCTCGATTTAAAAAGTTTTCATTTCGCTCTGAAATTTTCTCTCATTCGGTCGCATTAGAAAGCATTAAAACGAATGTGAAGTCTCGCATTAAAAAGCATTGCGTGCAAAAAATTTTATCTTTCGTATTCAAACGCATTCAGGAATTTAATTTTATATAAGAAGTATCGCATTTAAACGTTTTCGGCTAACCTCCAATGCGAAACTGACACATAACAGACTTCACGGAAACAAATCGTGAAAGCGAAACAATACTTTTGAATTTTACGTTTCTTGCAGGGGATAATTCAAAACTGTCATTAATGTTAATTTTACAATTTTCTTAAAGATAGTAAGGGTCTTAAAATATATCAAAATTTAAAAATCAATGTAGTCATGAAACCGTCAGAGCCATTCAATTATTTTAGGTTAAAGAACATCGGTGTGAACAAATCCTCATACTTACCGCCATAACCGTTCCATCCGGAGTTAAAACTTCCTTTTTACAAATTATTTGATCCTTTAAAAAGTGATCTTCACACACTACATGGCCATGTTTAACAATAAAATCCTTTTTGTCACGCTTAATTGCTTGTAGCCAACGTTCTATCTCATTTTTTAGAACGGAGAAAAGCACTCTTTTACTCCGTTTGAGCGGGTTGAGTCGTACCCTGATAGACAGTTCGGTGCCCCCCATTTTTATAACGCATTCATCTGTAAATCAATAAAATACGGCAAATAGACGATAAAGTTATGACATGTCACGAGTTTTTATATGCAAAATCATAACAGACAACAGGCAGACCGGGCGCCGCGGAGGTGGCGCCAATGTTTCACGACTCGCCGCTCTTCACAAAACTGACACGCGCCTCTAATGCAAAAACGAAAACCGTGTCACCCCCCTGGCTTCGACAGGGTATAATACGCTTGGGATCCAAATTTCAAATCATTCCGTTAAGAAGAAAAAAAGTTACAGCGAGTTTATTTTAAAAAACGCATTAAATTCCGCTCTTAAAAATTTGCAGTTTATATTTTATTTTTCACAAGGTTGAAATCGCACCAAAAAATTTTCGACATGAAAATTTTACTCTTTATTAAGCTCTATATGCTCATATTTTTTTTCGAGTGGTTTTTTTTAATTTGAGTTTCCGATAACTTTTCGCGTCATTTTATCTCGAATGGGGAGCAATAGATACAAAGCCGAACGTCCTGTCGGTTATTGCATCCGGGGCCTCAATTATTATGTGAGCATTTATGTAATTATATTTTGTAATTCCATAAATCTTTAAATTTAAAATTATTTTTTTCTGAATTCACTTCTGTAATTCTTTTCAAGTCCAAACCGTGATTCTATCTAGAAACTAACTAACATCTGGACAGTCTTCATATATTGAAATTCGTATTAAACTCCTAGACAGCGCCAAGACTGGGACTAGAGAGCAAAAAGCTTTAAGTCAAACACGTAGCAAAACTAGACAGCGCCAGGATAGCGTCAGGCTAACATTCCGTGAATAGACAGGCTTGATAAAAACTGTACTGCCCCGGCTTTAGCATGATTCAATACTGCCCCGAAATTTTTCCACGCGGGTATTTTCAGCTCGCCCTGCTGCACAAAAACAAAATATTTTCTTGGTTGATTAATTCCTATTTCACTGACATAGGAGCAAAGTTAAAAAACATCTTCAAATTTTGATATGACTATGTATTATATTTAGCGATATATTTATCAATTTATGTTTCATTTTTGAAATTTTTTTCTGAAACCCATTTATGACAGAATGTCCAATTCCGATTTATAGCTGCCCGAACTTCTACCTCTCGCAGAGGAAAATAAGCCCTGCATGTGTTGCGTGAAATCTCTACTTTAAGATAAACTTTCTATTTTTTGCTACTTTTGTCATACATCTGAAATATACATGCATAAACAAGAAAGCGTCTACTCGCCTGGCGGTCCAGGCACTAAATGGAAAGAGGAAATGCTCGAATCTGGAATGTACAAAAATTATTTTCTTTCAAATATATGCATCTAGAAATAAAAGAAGTTTTAGAAGTTTTCCGGCACAAATACCATGGTATTGGATTGAGACACTTCTGGAGCAGGATATTTTTACGAACGCTGCTCGATATCGAGGAATTCAGGAAATTTCAGTAATATTTTCAGTTCAGATTTATTATAAAATTCTTCAAATTTTGCCTCGTGTTTAAGCTCTGTCTCCATCTTATCAGCTTAAAATTCTTGATACTGTTTTAAAACAAAAATTATTAGAAACAATAATACACAAAATTATAGAGAGAGAGAGAGAGAGAGGGGGGCACACACACACACAGAGAGAGAGAGGGGGGGGGTTGTCATTTGTTATTCTTTGAGATTACAGTGTGGAAATTTTCTGGTCTATACTTACAATATTTCACAACATAGCCTACTAAGTAAAATGTAGTGAATAGAGCAAAAAATATAATACACACCTAGAGAAAGACCGAATTTTTTGGTTAAACTATCCAAGCCGATTTTATGTGAAGGCATCATAGAGGAAACAAAATCTTCTTGTCAACGAATGTGGAGGTTTTAGATTCTAAAGAAATGCGAAACTGATGTTTTATAGAAACGGTATCTTTGCGTAAGCAATCTGAATAGCTACATTTATTAAAAGAACGAACGTGTTATTTTAAAAAAGCAACACGGGAATTCTAGAATGATCTAAAAATCGATCCCCCCTTATACCTCTTCCGACACTTCCCTTTCTCACATTTCTCACATGAATTTCTTGATCCCCGGCAGTATAACGAGGCTACAACCGAATGAGTTAAGCTTACGTCGAAAGGGATTTGGCTTAATGGTATAATAATAATAATAACAATAATAAGATACAAGATGCACTGAACATGTTCGAAAATTTCTCATATCCGTTTGACGTTTGGTACCAAAGCAACAGTTTCTTAATTTATGGAAGTAAATACAATTTTTTGTTTTAGTTATGCTTTCATCAAATACTGAAATAGAAGTAATCTGCATCACTAGGCAGCCTATGTTATTTTTTCCGTGAATAGCTATATTGTCATTAAATGCAGAAACGCTACCATGTCCAACATCAATGTAGGCTCGATCCCACCCCGAATGGCCTGGAATAACGTCCACTCGGCCCTTTTGTGTTCTCCAACGCTTGAAAATTCCTCCTCCGACACGCTTTTCGACATTCAATTCAAATTGCATTTATCGGGCGCTGTAACTTCGATGTTGTCCTCGTCCGGTTTGCCGAGGTTTATTGCCCGTTTAAGCCAAATCCCCGCCACTGCTGCCGCTTTGCCTTCCGCATCCGCTACGAAACTGGACATAAATTTGTCATCCGTTGTCTGTTTCTATGCTACTTTTATTCCAGAAAGTTATTTTTGATGCCCACGCAAAAAATAAGTAAGAGAAGGTCGAAAATTTAGCAAACCTAAATGAATGATTTACTTTTTCTTAGCAAAAAAATTTAGGTCTTGTGCTTACAAACGACATTCAGTTTAAGCCTATTCATTTCGTAGGAATTACTTTTTCTTGTGAGCGGTGTAAACTAAAGACATTGTTTGTTCTTCGAGAGAAACTGTAGGGTTTTTTTATGGCAGATCTATACGAAGAAAGTTTCTAGTCTTGAATCTATTTCAGACTTCTTATAGTACACTTTTGCCGCGAGCAAACTTACAAGAAAGGGATAGCCTCGTAATGTTCACGTAAGATTTACTATCTGCGTCCAACCAGAGTGAGTCTCCGCCAGGCAATGATTCGTTATAGTAACTTTTATAGCGAAGGGTTACCCACGCTGCGCTATAACGCTCAACCACAAAACCGTTATTGCGGCAATAAAGTCCCCATAAAAATCTAGTATTTTAATATACAGGTATTTTCTACTGAGGTATTTTGAGAGCACTCTATGCTTTGAGTCAAACGATCCTTTTTAATCAAAAACCACTAATAACAATAGAATAAACAAAAAATTTAAATGCAAATAAACTAATCTAATACCTTCACACATAAGGGTCTGAAAAATTTATGTGAACCAATTAATTATTATTCTTATTAAATTATTAAACTTGAAACGTACGACTGTACGGATAGTCGTTGTCCCGTGGACGATGACAGCCGCGAGACAACTTGCGGCATATAACCGAGCAATTAAATTCCCGCCAAATGTCCAATGTCCTTCCAATCATGCTATCACCTGGAAGCCAAAAAATTAAAACAAAAACAGCAATAAATTTTACTTTTAAAATAAACGTAATTAGTGTCTTATTATTTTTGGACCCCGAAGATCGTTGAAATCGAAATTCACGATTTGTAAAAATACCAATCATCGTTTTTAGGATTTCGTGGGAAACCGTTATACGAGTACAGTCGGTAGAATAGCTGTCCATCCGTTACCATGCCTAGCGTAAAAACTATTAGGTTCAACGACTTCATTTTTTGCATTTAGTAGTATTTCACGTGTCTAATGCGAGAGAAAATAGTGCGAGTCCTGAGGAAAATGCCCATCATAGCGTTGCTATGTAAACACATAAAAATGTATGTCTTTTCACTCAAAATGACCCTATTTCTACGCCTAGAACAAATGGTAGAAGGTTTACCGACTTAATCTTTTGTATAGCGATGTGCCTCATGTATCTAATGCGAAGAAAAATAATGAGAACACTGAGGAAAATACTCATAAGGATGTTGCTATGTAAATACATGAAAATTGAGGTCTCTTGACTTAAAATTACCCTGTTACCACGCCCAACACGGAAACTATTAGATCTACTCATTTCATCGTTTGCCTGAAGATGTGTTTCACGTGTCTGCGGTAATGCGAGGAAAAATAATGTAAGCCCTGATATAAATATTCACCGAGGCGTTGCCATGCAAAAATATAAAAATGTAAGCCTCGAGGTCGAACACCCTATTCTCTTTTGTATGACTAGCTTAAGATTCAACTGACCGACTGTGACTTGACTAGCATGTGCATGGCGCCTCGTAGGCCATACCCCGAGCGACAATACACACATTATTACATACATAGTTGAACGAAAATTTTTAAATTGTTGAAAGTGACACTTCGTTTGGCTGATACATTGAATGACTGTCTGACTTATAGTAAATTCTTCAAAGTAGATTTCAAGAAAGTGCTTTACTTAAAGTACAAAAATTGAAAGACGCTGTTTACTCTTTTATGTCAGAGGAGTCGCCCGGGACACAATCAATCCTGGGGACAGTGTCATCTGTCACGAGGTCACCCGAGAGGCCATCACTCCCAGAAACAGAGTTTTCTATCAAAAGTTCGCCCAGGACGTCATCGCTCCCGGGGACGCTGTTTTCTCTATGTCAGAGAAGTGGCCCGGGACGCTATCACTCCCGGGGACGCAGCTTTTTTGTCTCTTGTTTCACATAAGTCACCCGGGATGCAATCAGTCCTAGGGACAGTGTCTCCTGCCATGAGGTCGCCTGGAACGCTATCACTCCCAGGGACGCTGTTTTATCTTTTGTTTCAGAAGAGTTGGCCGGGACGCAATCGGCCCCGAGGAGAGCGTCACCTGACACGCTATCATTCTTGGGAATATGTTAATGTGTCTTCTGTTCTTAAGTCGCCTAGAACGCTAGCACTGCCAAGTTTTTCCACAAGTGATACATTATTTACGAATTCTTTAATTATGGAATTAAATCAACAAAATAATCATCTTGGAATGGATAAAAATTAATAATCATTGTATTTTATTACGAGTATTGATACTTTTAACCCTTGTGTTGCCACCCGGGTACCCGGGTACCCATTGGCATACGTTATGTTAAATAACTTTCTTTATAATAAAGATAGGCTGAATGCTTCTCGAATCCACATGATTGAACCGATTCTTTATCGAAATTTTCATTGCACATATTTTTAGAAATTTTTTTGCTTGAAATATTTTGCAATTGAAAAATAAAGCACGGCTGAGCCACCCGGGTACCCGGGTACCCCGACAGGAAACCTGAGCCACTAGAGAAATCCTGACCTCGGATTTGGATTCAGCACGCCAAAAACCTTCGGAAAAGTATACTCGGGTTCCTGGTAAAATATTTTTGCCAATTTTTGTCGGCCTGTGTTATCCAATGCGCCGCCAGACACCGCTCATAACGCGTACTCACGCTCGTTCGTTTATGGAGGCATGAAAACACGCCATTTTATGATTGCGTTCTGGGTAGGAATACTAGGAATACCTTCCTAGAATATGAATAATTAAATATTGATTGAATACACATAGTTATTTCAAGTTACAATGGACTTTTAACAACAATTTCGTGGGCGGGGTACCCAGGTACCCGGGTGGCAGATGCTGTGAGTTTTTTTGGGTGGCAACACAAGGGTTAAGAAAGCAAAAAATTTTAATACAAATGTACTTGTAAATCCTGATTGCTAAAATTGATCTTTTGTCTTATAAGTAACAAATAAATGAAAAGTCAACTTTTATCCTATTTTTAAGCCATAATCTAAGATCTCACCTCCTATCTATACAGATAAACCTGAAGCCAACTTTTGAATTCGGTTATTATCCAGTTCGCCGAGAAAATCCAATATTTTCTCATTACAACTTTTCAACGTCCTATTAATTGCACGGCTATCGTTCCTTGCCATCAACCACCCACTTCCCTTTCTTCTGTTTCGCACATCATCCCTTCTCGTACAGACGTAGCTCATCATTAATTTTTACGGCGCGTGGGCTCTATCCTCCAGTTTCTCATTTATCCCAATATACTAACTGGTTCCTAAAATTATAAAATATATATCTCAAGTCTCCAGATTGCTATATTCAATTGTTTTCTCAAATTATTTGTTGAAGTCGGTATGCAGAAAATTCATCAAATCGAGAGTTCAACACCATTTGGGTTGATTATGAATTAGAACTATTGATCATTCAGTTAATTTGGATAATTTATAATTTGGACTGACGTATAATGCAGTCATAAAGGATTTTTTACTTTATATTTCAGATTAATAATTGTGATTAAAACCTAAAAATTATCTGTATGCTCTATCAAATAGTTATTTACAACACAATTCTGTGAAAATGTTCTCATTTGCTTAAATAATATTAGAATTGTGCATCCGAAACAAAAATAAATATTATTTTATTCCAAGCATAATATCGTAGTATTGTATAATATGAAAATATAACTTCGAAGGTGACTTGGCATAAACTACTTTGCTTGTTTAAAACGTATTTGATCAAATTTCCATATGACATACATTGTATTTTTCTTTATCGCCGTTCATTCAAATTTCTATCCGCCTTAAAGAACACATTATTATTACAATACTCGCGCTTCGCGCTTCATTTTTTATATGTATTTATATAATTCTTCATTGAATTATATGATCACAATAATTTATTGTATGTGTATACAGTATACACACCCGTGTGAAAACTTTCTGTTCTGGATCTAGCTTATTCTTCATAAAAATTACTCTTAATTTTGTTTTACAAGAATACTATAATATTGTAGGGTTCAATTCATTGTTAATTTTTTATAAAATAAGAATTATCATTTATTAACAGGCAGACAGACATACAGACAGATATACTAATAGACACCTTCCTAGAAAAACATTTTTTCTGACTCAGAAGGTCTCAAAACGTGGAGATTTCATGAGAACTGACAAAGTCAAATTTTACATTAAACTAAAAAAATACAGCCTTCTTATTAGAATGAGAATGTACCCATCATCATTATTAAATCGATTCTTAACTATATACAAAAATCTTTGTAGGTATGAAAAAATAATGCCGCGTGACCAGACAAGAAACTTGTTAAATAAGTGTTAACATTATTCAGCAATTTTTTGTTTTACATATTTTATAGTTTGGAGCAGGTGCGTAACCATGTGTTTTGGGTAATTTTTAATTATCATGTATGAGCGAAATCGTTCAATATTTTTAAACGTTAATAAATTGTGCTTGGATTAAGTAAATTATTAAGATATTTTTAGGAAAAATGTATTATTTAAGGAAAAGTGGAAAATTGATGGGCTTTAAAATGACCAATTTTCTTGCAATGACCCCTAATTTCTGTTTTCTTTGAAATTATCACTTGACCTAACATTCATTTTTCATGTATTATAATTTAGCTTTAGCCAAATTTTAATTTGAACTTATTTTAATTTGTCCTAATTTAGATTGGAAATAATTAAGACTTTTCAGAACTGACATGTAACCTATCTTTTCTTTGTACGGGTTATAGTAATTTTTGTTTAACAAAGTGCCTAATCACACCGAGAATATTTGGTCTACCCTTACCGAATTTCGATGAACCTAGATACGACCTTTATTTAAAAAGACGATTTTACATTTCTAATTTTAATTTAACCGAAAAAATTGTCGAAATAATATCGTCGGCGCTAAATGGAAATTAGGTCAAATGGCCAAGCAGTTGTGAACAAATGAAAATTATGATACACAATTATGTATTCGTGAAGATAAAAAATGTACCTAGGGGAAAGTTGTCTACAGTTGTTCGGCGTGCACAGGGAGTCAAAAGGAATATCTAAAAAATTATTACATACACGAACAAATATATAAGCTGTCTATAGATAGTAGCAAATTACTTCACTCATTGACAAAACATAACTAAAACACTGGATTGTATTTTTATTTAAGACAAATTAACACCTCATGACACGGATATTCCGTTTTCTTGAATTTATGACAATTTTGCTTGTCCAATACCCGCGATGGACAAAGTATTATGTGAACCTAGTGGGAGACGGCGATTCGACTTGTGTGATTACCCAGCTAGCTGCGCTCGCGCGGCAAACTTCACACTCGTCTAGAATCACCAACTTCTCCCCCACTCGATGCACAATATACTATTCTATGAATTGCGAAACCATTGGTATCAAACTTCAGAAATCGTAATAATTAAATTTTCAAAGCTATCTTAGCAGTGCAGCAATTCAGATCGCTTACGCATAAAAAAGTTTTGATAAAACATCAATTTCGCACTTCTTCAGCATGTAGATTTTCCAAATTTGTTGTCAAGGAAATTTTTTTCGTTCCACGATGCCCTCACATCGAATCGGTTTTAATAATTTAAACCAAAAATTTAGTAAGACCGTAAAAAGACGCAACTGGGACGTGTACGTCATCCGCTTCTGCTCCTTTTGCCCTAAAAGGTAAGCAAGACCGGGAAATTTACGCGAGATAACATCAGGCAACACTGTTTCTTGGAGTCAGGTCTCTAGCCGTGGATGACCTTACGCGGCAGACGGGACAGTTGGAGACGAAGTTTCACCTCTGGATACTTTTTTAGAGCTGCCAATCTTTGTAGAATGTTATGAGGAACAGTGTTGACTTGGAATCTTGTTGAGTTGGCTAATAAATGAAGCTTTCATACCTCCAAGACAGCCGATTATGAGAACTAAAGATGGACTTTGTAGCCTTGGTACAGCCTGCTAAGCTCGAAAAGAAGTGCTTGATATTTCGCCCGTTTTTCTTCCTCCTTTGCCGTAATATTACCATCGGCTGGTGCCGAGAATTCAGTCACGTGAATGATCTTGTTCTTCAGATCTTGGAGGACAATATCAGGCTTCGCAGCACTAATACGTTGAGTGGTGGAGAATGAGAAATTCCAGTAGATCTTACACTGATCATTCTCCACAACGGACTCGAGTTCCCCCTGGGCGTATGGCAAGACGCGCAATAGATCAACACCATAGAAGTGCCTAAGATAGTAATATAACTCTTTTAGAGCCGCATTGTGTCTCTCTATGTACCCGTAGCGTGCATATTTTGAGCATCCACTGAGAACATGTCCAAGTGTTTCTGGCTCTTGCTTGCACACTCGGCAGTTGGTATCGCCTACAGGTATATTCATTATGCGCTTGCGGTAAACTAAGGTGTCTATAACGCCATCTTGACAGGCAAAAAGAACTCCCTCAGTCTCCGATTTTAATCCAGCAGACTTGAGAAACATGTTGGACAGACCCATCGAGAGCTCTTCTCTACGTATAATGCCGTAGAATTTACCATGAAGGGGCTTGTCAGCATGTTCTCTTAGTAGAAGCGTATGTCCTGCTTCCTGTACACGACTTTTGAGCACCAAAGGTGTTAGTGATGCTAGGCCATGTGTAGTGTCGCTGGAATCAAATGGGATGCCAAGCTCCTCTGCGGCCCTATCTGCGGCACGGTATAGAAACGCCGCTGCATTGCCGACTTCAT
The DNA here is from genome assembly GCA_932195095.1 of Andricus curvator. Classification (NCBI taxonomy): domain Eukaryota; kingdom Metazoa; phylum Arthropoda; class Insecta; order Hymenoptera; family Cynipidae; genus Andricus; species Andricus curvator. The sequence goes on from CAKNYM010050887.1 coordinate 87,389, forward strand.
GTTGATGTACGAGTCGCATAAGAGAATCAGTGCTATTTAGAACTGAGCAGGCCGTAGCCAGAACCGTTCTGCGATGAAGACACTCTAAGCTCAGCAAGCCTCTACCCCCCTTATCTCGACGGATGTATATTCGAGGTACGGAAGATCTAGGATGATGACTTCGATGGATTGTCATCATCTTGCGTGTGCTTCGGTCAAGTTGCTTCAACTCATCGACGTTCCATTTTACTGCACCAAACGTGTAGAGCAGTATAGGAACGGCCAGCATATTGTTCGCCTGGATCTTATTCTTTCCAGATAATTCGGAAGCCCACATTTTTCTGAGAATTTGGCGATACCTTTTTCCAAGGGCCGTTTTTAACACACGCACATCTTGGTTTTCCGCTTGCGGTATGCCAAGATATGTATATGTTTCTCCAATACCAAGCTGTTGAATGGTATTTCCGCCTTTGAGTTGAACATCCTGATCGTCACGCGATGTTGTAGTTTCTAGTCTTCCTTGGTGTAGGTGGACGCAGGCATACTTGTCCAGTCCGAAGCTCATGCCAATCGCTTATTATTATTATTATACGTGAGAAGTTGTAGGCTCCGGAAGCTACGATCATGGTTCTTTAAAAGCAACCAATCCCGACGCAACTGGAACGTGTACGTCATCCGCTTCTGCTCCTTCTGTCCTAGAAGGTAAGCAAGAGCGGGAAATTTACGCGAGATAACATCGGGCAACACTGTTCCTTGGAGTCAGGTCTCTAGCCGCGGATGATCTTACGCGGCAGACGGGACAGTTGGAGATTATTATTATTATTATTATTATTATTATTATTATTATACCATTAAGTCTTCACGTCCATGCATTTCTTCATGCAAGCTCTCGTGTTTCTATGGCTTCTTATGTCTCTTCGGATTAATGTCTCATTCACAGATTCTAACCATTCTTTCGGCGGTCTACCTCTGGGCATTCTGCCATTTACTTTACCTTTATACACTTGTTTGGTCAGTCATTCATCTCACATTCTTTCAACATGTCCGAACCATCTCAACTGATTTCTTTCCCATAAGTCAACTATAGTGTCTCCCCTGTACCACATTCTTAGAGGATTAACTCGTTTCGGACTTTGTCCATCAGTGTTTTCCTGCATAACTGATAAATAATGAAATAATAATGATTAATAATGAGAACTACAAGAAATTATCTACTTTCAATTAAAGCAAAATTTGTTATTTCTTATTAAGTGGCTAAATTTATTATTTAACATGCATAATCTGAACTCTGAGGCCTGAACTCGCCTTTTTCCTGGAATTTGATCAATTTTACTATTTAAAATTGTAACTTGTGCAAGGAAAATCGTAAACGCGGCTCTTTCACGTTGTAATGTAAAGAAATTTCAGTTTTGCCTTGTATTAATAAGGCTGCAAAAAACTGGAAAACTGGGATAGTTTAAACTTCAAAGCTACCGTCCTGTAACACTTATTCACTAAATCCCACTAAAAATGTTTTCTCAGTTCAAATGATGCATATAATAAATAGTAAATTTGGCCGTTTAATTTTTACCGTGGCCGAATTTCAAAATAAAAATAAAATTTGTACCTTCAAAACTTGTAAAAACATAAACTTAAATTAAAACACTCTTTAAATATGAGACATAAAATTATTATTATTATTATTTTGTGAAATATAAATATAAATATATATAAAATATATAAAATTTTAGATGGTCATTTAATGTGCATTTTAATACTCTATAGTTGGTTCCTTATAATTGCCTAAAACCTGTCAGGCGTTTAGGAAAATGGCTGAGTATTCTTCAGAATGCCTAAATAAACCAAGCACTTTTACACCAGATGAAGATTCCGTCCCAAATTTTTCTGAACGCCAGCACTCGGTCGACTGCCTAAAACTTCTAAATGCCTACGACATGACTTATATATTCCAAATTATTTTGAAACTCTTAAGGTAAATACCACAATAGGACAGTCGGCCGACTACCGGCGTTGAGACGTACGTAGGTCAACCTGAAAGTTTCTGGAATGAATAAGAAAAAATGAGTTTTAGAACGCAATCTTTATTATATCTTTTCAGAATGGTCTCCATTAACACTCATACAGTCGTGCATCCTTTGAAACCATTTAAAGACTTGCTCTAAAGAATATTATTAGAAATTTTCCGCTTTACCCTTTCTAGAATCTCAGTCCAGAAACTTTCAGAGTGACCCATGTATTTGGGAAGAAATCTTTACCTAGCGTCCAAGTATCTGGTTTATTTAGGCATTCAGAAAAATATTCAGCCATTGTTCCAAATTCCTGATGCGTTCTAGGCAATAAGAAGAAACTAAACATAGAGTATTAAAGCACACATTGAATGGCTATCTAAAATTTTATTGTTATTTTGATGTTCATCTAATTAGTGAAATATACTTTTACAAAATAATAAGGATAATGATTTTATGTCATATATTTAAAAAGTCTCTTAATTTAAGTTTATGTTTTTAGAGGTTTCGAAGGAAAGAATTTCATATTTATTTCGCAATTCAGTCACGGACAAAATTTAATGGCTTTTACCATTCAACATGCATCATTTGAACTTTGAACGCATTTTTTGTGGTATTTAGTGTATATTGCAAGGTAAAATAGCCGCGCTTGCGATTTTCCTCACATAAGTTACAATGTTATTATTATTATTATGCTTGCCCACCCTCCACCTACAGACACTCATGACCTGGTACTTCGCTACAAAACACGTTCGCGAAACGCTGCAAGTGCTTAGTAGATTCATTGGTGTCAATCGTTGTTTCGGAACTCTATATTCTGCTTGCGCATTTGTCATAATCCGCGAGTATACATACTGGAGTTTCCGTCTACAGGAATCCCACAACCACACTGGAGAGCCCTATAAGTATCCAACATTCATCCTGGAGAGCCCGTTTATTGGGTTCCAACATTCATCCTGGAGAGCCCGTTTATAGGGATCCAACATTCATACTGGAGAGCCCATCTATAGGGATCCATCTTTCTTACAAACGTTAGTTCCAATGCCAACGACTGAGACCAACGATTCATAATATTAATTAATACATCAAACGGTAAGAGGCATACCCGACTTCACACACGCACACGGACACACACATATAAAAGAAAGGAAAGGTCCAAAATTAAAAATGTGAATATCACAGTCATCTGCCGTTTACGCGGGATGGCCATAGAAGGCGATTTTACCTGCTACATGTTCACGCCCAGAAATGTCCGGACGATGCGGCACGTGTTCAAGAATACTGCCTTCTGAATTAGATGTAGCATAATTTGAGCTCTCAGCTCTTCCGAGATTTGTACGCACCTCGCATGAGCGTTCCCAGTGGAGGACATCATGACCAGGTGACCTTTTTCATGACCTTCTTTACCCTTCACACAGTTACGATCTCCTGCTTCAGCTCCGAATATTTCTGGATCTTCTCAGTGTATGGGAGCCTAATGTTACTGTTTGGAAGAACGCTTATGTCTGTTATTCTCACATGTTGAGCACGGTAATCTAACCAGAGGACAGCTGGACGATTGCGTCTGACAACGTGGTCAGTCAGAATAGTTCTGTCCCAATAAAGGAGATGGTGTTCGTTCTCTAGTACTTTAACTGGGCTAAATTTGTAGTGAGCTCAAATATCTCTAATAATAAGCCAGTGTTCAGGGCAATTTGTTGGTGAATGATCCCAGCAACATCATTATGTTTGCGCGTGTATTCTTGCGAGGCAAGCATCGTACAGCAATCAATGATGTGCTCGATGTTATCATTGGGATCTCCAAAAAGGCGGAATCTGTCATCAACTACCGCCATACTGAGGATGTGTTTTTGGTAATTCTTCGTCTTGATTACCCTGCCCATGCAGAAATCGCCATACTGGATCCATTTTACCGATCAGGCCCTGATCGGGTTGGTCCGGTCTGTCCCGGATAGGGTATATTTCGTGGTTTCAGCGTCGTGTCAGACCCGGTGGTCGGGTTACCGCCTACAACGACACCTAGTATGTGTTCTGTGAAGTAGCGAATGACGTGTGTGCAGTTTTGACAGCTATTCAATTTTGAAATAAATTTCAAGTGTGATACGTGAAAAAGGATTCAATAAACAATGCCAAAGCGTAAAAGCACTCCACGGGTTCAGAAACACCGTGCGATAACCAGGATACCATATTTACGAGACGGAAATGCAAGTAAGTAAATCAGTGAAAACTAACCTCAATATTAAAACTAATATTAAATTTGTTTATCAAGATTTATATATTCACGGCTATCCTCAATTGACTTTATTAGTTTCATTTTAATTAATAGGAAATTATTCAGCTCATAATTTAATACCTATAAATAATTACGGTCTCAATTTGTAAATATAAGGTTATATTCTAAGAAGACTGACAAACGTGTATTTAATTATATTTTAGGTTCTGAAGCTGATGATGAAGATGAAGAGGAACAAAATATTAATTTCGATGAACCGGAAGCTGTGGGAAATGAAATCGATTGTGACTAACTTTGTTTTTTATTAATTATTTTAGAAAAATACCCAAATTTTATAAATATTATCAACAGGAAATTAATCGGGATCCGGTCCGGGACCGACCTGGCAGCCAGATCGGGCTGCCACGTTCGGCACCGATCGGGCCGTGTGTTTCGTCACGGGTCAGGCCCAGGTCGGTTTCCGGATCCGCGCCGGATTTGGCCAGATCCGAACCCGATCGGGGCCACGGAAAAATTTCTGCATGGGTGCTGTCCTGGATGGCAATGGTGTGTTTAGCATTCAAATGATGCATGTTAACCCTTTGCGACGCGAATTTTTTTTCATTGTTAATACTGTTATTTTTAGCTTTATATAGGTTTTCGGGGTCGCTGATGCTGATTCTGACGTCGAAATTGTAAAATTCAAAATGGCGGATCCAATATGGCGACTTTATTTGGCTAAATGTTATGTTTTTTTTATATTGGCCTAAAACGCCTAAAGGGGGGTTTTGGGGTAGCTGAGCACGATTCTGACGTTAGAATTCTTAAATTCAAAATGGCGCATCCAATATGGCGACAGTGCTTGGCTGAATTTCATGTTTTTTTTTATATTGGCCTTAAACGTCTTACAAGGGGGTTTTTGGGGTCGCTGATTTTGATTCTGATGTTAGAATTTTCAAATTAAAAAGGCGGATCCAATATGGCGACTGTGTTTGGCTAAATTTCATGTTTTTTTTTTATATTGACCTATAACGTCTTCTAAGGGGATTTTTGGGGTCACTGAACACGATGATGAAGTAAGAAGATCAAACTTCAAAATTATAATTCCAATTTGTGATATCAGAATCGAAATCAGCGACTCAAAAAACCCCCGTCAATCGAGTTTTATACTGACTGTAACAAAATTTGCCAATTTCGTAAAAAATGGTTGCTATTTCGTGGGCGCCATTTTGAAATTTTGAATTCTGACATCAGAATCGTAATCAGCGACCCCAAAAACTCTCGTGAATCAAGTTTTATGCTCATTGTAACCAAATTCGCAAATTTCGTAAAAAATGGCTGCCATTGTGTAGCCGCCATTTTGAATTTTCAAATTCTGTCATCAGAATCGTAATCAGCGACCTCAAAAACCACATAATCTATTTTTATGCTCATTGAGAAGTTATCCCTGTCTCTCAGAATCTTTTATAGACCAACATAATAATAAACTCCATTTTTGTATATTTTGAAAATTTTTTTCGAAAAAACTGCCTTACGAAAAATTCTGCAAAAAATATATTGTTTAGTTCAATGTTTGAGATACTTGCAAAAAATTTTTTAGATCTCTAGGACTTTAAGTTCAGACACAGCCGAATTTATTGTAAAAAAAACGAGATTTTCGAGTTTTAATTGTTTATAACTAATGAGTAATTAACAAATTCACATAATTTGTTGTGCTAGTTATACTCTTTACATCCCTAAGAGTTGATTAAAAGAAAAAATTCGTATTTATATGTCAACGCTTACTAGAAACATAATAAAAACTTAGGAGAAGTAGGTGGGACGTATACGTCCCACTGCGTCGCAAAGGGTTAAATGATAAATTCAGCCATTCACCAAAAACAAACAATTTTAGTTTAATTTAAAGTAGAGAATTGCTTGTAATTTTTATAAATAATAATTATTGATTGATTATTTAATTAATATAAATGATTTTCAGGATTTTGTTGATTTATTGATTATTTGATTCATTAGATCTTTCGTTATTATTATTAATAATGAATATTATGAATATAATTAAAATTGACCAAATTGCAAAATAATATTAAATGTTTATCTTTGAAAGATGTAAAAAATGAAGTTGAATTAATAGTATATTGTGTGCCTAGGAGTAAAAAGACGTTTGCCTTGTTAATACCTATACACAATACTTTATGTAACCAAGATACAATTTAAGTAGCGAAGCAAGTCATGGAAATGAAGGTCAAAAGGAAAGATGCAATAATTCTTTTCGAAACCGTTTGGTCATTGTTTGGACCCGTATCAGTAAAAAAAGCATTAGTTGATAGTAGACCATTCTTTGAAAAGCGAAGAGTAACCATGTCCAGTACAAAAAGTACTCCGCACCACGCCGCACATGCGCAATAGCTGTCCGTCCTCCTGTTATACGAACGGCTACTTCCAGAACTAAAAAGTCGCTGATAAAAGACGCGTAAATCATGCCTACATTATATAAAAGATTTTAAAAATATATAATATAAAATCATTATTCTTATAATTTTATAACAGTATACATATTTCATTAATTAGATCAAAATAAAATGTTAGATAGCCATTTATTGTTTGTAATAATACTTTATAGTTAGTTCCTTCTAATTGCCTGAAACGCGTCAGGCGTTCAGAAGATTGGTTGAGTATTTTTCTGAATGCCCTTATGAACCAGACACTGTAGAAGACACTATATAAACAGACCGATCCCGCAATTCGCATCATGTGCCTGCATTCATTCAAATTCCACGTTCATAGGTTATACCTTGGTTTGTAAGCTTCCTCTTCAAATTTTCCATTTATGCTTCCATTTTTGTCCATTATTACACAATTAGGATATGATTGGATGAAACTTGACCCGCCGTTTACTTTTTATGACTTTCAACGATAAAAATGTATAATATCAATATATTTACCTTTAGCGCGTTTTAATCACACGTGTCACCATTCTGTCTACGACCAATGAACGAAAAGATGGTCTGCTTTTGTCTGCTCGGAAAATTGGAGCAAGATTATAACGTTCAAATACATTTAAAAATTTAAAGCACTACTCTTCTTTTAAAAACTCTTTTGCACAATAAGTTAATGATATAAGGCTAATATTATGAACAAGAATTAAGTTAATCTATATTTTTTACCACATTCGTCAATAAATAATAATAGTATATTGTGCGACCAGGAGGGAAACAGTCTTTTTATCGGGACGTAAGTTTTGCAAACACGCGAGGATAAAAAGACGTTTGCCTTCTTGGTACACACGATACTTCATGTAACAAAGGTATGATTTACAAGTTCAGCACGTCTGACATTTGAGGTTGGGTTAACGCGTTCCATAATCGTACACGGGCGACAGCGAATGTGCATACGCGGAGAACAATTTTGATCATCTGATGATCATAATCGTACTCCACACCACACATGAGCATTCACTGTCCGTCCTCCCGTCGTATAAACGGCTACTTTCAGAACTAAAAACGCACTGATAAAACGCGGAAATCATGCCTGCGTTACTTAAAAGATTTGGTTAGGCTATTACTGTAAGGAGCTGGGCTATTTCCTGCCGACCGAAAGACACAGAAACGGCACTGAGAAACAGCACTGGGCTATTAGTGGCGTTTGAGAGACTGAATGTGCTGATTTTGGCATCTACACGGCACTGAGAGTCTATGTGACAACCGTATAATGGTCCTATTGTATCCGACACGTACCGGGCAGGGTGATTTAGGGTTGCTCACTATAAACCCGAATCGCTTTTTATAATTACCTTCATATTATTAACACAATTTTTATTTATGAATGTACTCATTGTATATATTTTATCATTATAAATTATATACTATACTATTCTGTAGTTGAACGCAAAAAATTTTGTCTGTTTCGGCGTATCTCATTCCGTTTACAAGATAAATTATATTCATTACAACTTCAAACATTTGAAATAAAGGTACATAGATATCTTAAATGATGGAAATCCATAGATTCTGAATTTTTAACTTTCGCAGTGGTAATTTGAAAAGTGAAAGAAATTTATTTATTCACTTTAAATTAACAGCACTGAAATGGACCTGAGCAGTGCCGTTTCAGAACTTTCGAATCGGCAGGGTTACTACTATTTTTCACGATATGACTACTTTAATTTCGAAAAATAATATTATCAATGAAAAATTAATTTTTATAATGATCATAATCACAGATTTATTATGATAAGACCTTTTACATCAAATTCGTTATAATTATAGAGGATTTGGTGCGGTAATGAGATGTTCTGAAGATAGTAGATGTGCTATATATAGGCCCTTTATAATAAGTTAAACTTGGTGAATAAATTACCATCATCTGTCTCCCAGATCAATTAAAAATCTATCCATTCACCTATGCATCCGTTTCCTTACCTCTATCTTATACATTTCTGACTCCCTAGTAGTATAATGAGGCTACCTTTATGTGCTGGTGATTGATAAAATTTGAGGAAAGAGAAAGAAGTTTTTCGTTGCAATGGAAGGAAAATGAACTAGTTGCGTTGGCCATTTTTTTATTTATAATCGGCAGCTAATTTAAAATAGATAAACCTAAAATTAGCTCTTACAAGGATCCGGTGTATACAACATCTGAAAGCGATGAAAAAAAAGTGCAATCGTAGAAAGAGATATCGCACGTATTCTATTCTCTTTTTGGCTGAACGATAGATATGGCGCTTGTATTACTTTTCGGTCGTCCTCGTATACGTGGGTACCACTTACAGTCGAAAAAGCGCTGATGAAGGCAGAGGCAGCAACGCGATAGAGCGTGAAAGCGTGATAAAGCCACGAGGGAGATATTGCGAACGTTTTGTCGCCAAGAGATGGCGCTTGATATATTTCGTTCTACAGGCAGAGTAAGCGAGATTGCCAATCCAGCGATAAGAACACCTGGATACGCGAAATAGTTAAATATCTTCCACGACCGATTTCGCTGAACGGTGGCAAAATTCGTCAACGCGTTTCATCATTGTTAGGGATGCGTATTGTATTACGTGATCATAATTTATCTTTCTTAAAGAGTCTTAATATTCAAAACATGTATATATTGTAATGGATCAGAATGTTGAATAGTGATTATAAAGAATATATAAATTAAATCTAATATTTTGCATTGTAAAAAATAACAGCTTTTTATGTTTTTGTAGGCACAAAAATAATAAGACCTCTGAAAGAAAAATCTGCCTCTATTAGAAACGCACATACCAAAAAAAAAGTCTTGTAGCAACGAAGAATAATATCCCTTCTTAAGTTGGGTAACACAGGTTTAGAGGATAGATGAAAAGAGAGAGGATAGGTGGTGTAGCAAGAAGGGTAGAAAGAATGAGGAGAAGAGTGGCAAAGGGGAAAGTGGGAGAGGTGGGAGCTAGATGTGATAGTTCAGGCTGCAAAGAGGTATAGGAGATGAAGAAGTAGAGGGGAAGATAGATAACAGGGTGAAGGTGTAACAAAGGTGAAAGGGTGGTGGAGAAAGGGTCAGTAAAGGGAAGAGCCAGGTCAATGGTGACTGCGAGGGGGGGGGGGCAGAGCGAGACAATCGGGGTAATGAGTAAATAGATGGATGGCTAGGAGGGTCGAAGATGTTATGAAGTGAAAGGGGCGTGAGTAGTATAGGAGAGAGGGAAGAAGTGTGATTGCAGGAAGCTTGAGAAAGGAGAGATGATACAAGGGGGGAATGGCAGGATGAAGGTTAAGGTGTGAGAAAGATGAAACGACGTAGGAGTGAGAGACATCGAAGGCACCATTGACGAAGAGTGGATGTAATTTTGGGGATAGCGACTTATTTAAGAAGTTATGAAAAAAGAGTTAGTACATCAGGCCTGTACTTTTTCAGGACCGTTAATAGATTCCATAGATAAAGAGTGAAAAGTCTCACACTAGTCACTTGAACACATTGAAGCATAACAGCAAATAAATGGAAGCACTTTTCATCTCTGTAGGAATCCATTCTCTGAAGCATATACTTTCTCTTTCCTTTTTTCATCGAATAGGTATAAACACAATATTAGGTTCCGACACGTGCAAAGCTCTAGCATTATACGGAGGCTTCATGTGCGTTACAACGTCGCATCATGGTTCGATAAAGAAAATGCTATTGTATGGACCTTAACTCTGCACTTATACTGCATACATGTATGTAAAACCGGTTGATTCTGCGGACTCGGCTCAAACATTGAAACGAACGGACGTGCTGCCGTGAGAATTCAAGACGCGTTCGAACATGTCCTAGGGGAAGGTTTGGCCTTTACTTGCCCTTTCTTGCTCCATAAATTCTTTGTTTTTAAGCTAGCATCTAATCTACCTGTACTGAAAAGAATGATTTTAATCTTCCAAGTTTTGACAAAAAAAGGAGGCTCGATTTCTTCATATCCATCCTACAATTTTTCATGTGAGACCTCTTTTACAGGGCCCCCAGATAAGCTCATCGGTATGAAAAGGAAAGATTCGGGGAAAATTAAAATTGCAAACACAATGTGTTCTGTATTTTTTCAGGAGGGTAAAAAATGTATAAAACATTTTTTGAGACTACCCGATTTTGAGTGTACATTTCAAGTGTGTTTATAAAGTACAGACAGGACGGGATAAGTTCTGATGTGGGATGCGTTCGCGTGGGTCGGACCGGAACCGACATGATTCACGCCTAGGCCCGTGTGACTTAAGGAATAATACCGATCGTCTGTGATATGGGTTTTCTAATAGCAGTAAAGAAGAGATAACGTTTGACAGTTTCTTATTACAAAAACGAATTGTCGAAAAATTTCAAAAAGTAGTTTAGTAAATTTATCTCGAAATTTATAACAGAGTAACGGAAGTATGTCGCTTTTATGAAGTCTGCCGGGAGTTGATTTTAACTTCCTTTTCTTCACAATATTTTTTAATAGTTGATAGAATGATATTTTGAGACATGTAGCAACATTTCATTCTTGAAATTAGTAGTCTAATGAGACTGAAGGCGCGTTAAGTTAATATAATAATCCCTTGGTCGACATGTTAAGCAAATAACTATGTAAATAAGACTTTAATTTATGTGTGTATATATTAGGGTGGCTGAAAAAAATAAAACAATTTCGTTGCTTCAATCTTACGCCCCTATTTCTTTTCATTTGGTGTAAAAATAATTGTACAATTTTTTATAAATTAAAAAAAATGTTTAACCCGTGCTCCAAGAACTTTAAACGCTAAAAAGTGTAAATTTTTTATTCTTCTGTAAAAATGATAAATGACTTACGTAAAATCAATACTTATGACAATAAAACGGATGATTGAAAATTATCATTTGAAAGTTTAAATGTGTGTCAGTGATAGAAAATGACCCGTAAAATTTTGTAAACTATTCCATTGAACGATATTTTGCTTCTTTCATCAAGTTTCCTGACATAATTCCTTATAAAAAAGTCCTAGAATTACTTCAGATATATTGTTTCAAAATTTCATAGTTTTTTTAAAATAATTTAAAGATCATTTAAATTCCATCTTGGGACCTTCAAATTACCCTTAATAAAAAATGGTAAGATACCGTTTTCTTTGCAAGAAATGCGTAACTGTTTTACAAGGATGTCAGACCAAGAGGCTGGGACTTATTGAAAAGTAATATCACCTCGTGCAAATTTCAAATTGTTGGGCTCATTTTACCAAATTCAAGTTTTTGCACTCTGATAGACATTTTTTTTAGATTCATGCTCATGAGCTGCTGTGATACTGTAGGAAAATAGCTTTAAGATGAGCCCAAGAACATTGAAAAATATTTATTATTACGGAAATTATTGAAAAATTAAGAAAACATTGAAATTTACACTATTTTTGCAATATCTACTAAAAAAATAGACAAATTGGCTTCATCCTGGGCTCATTTCATACCGAATTTTCAGAGCATTCAACCCTTTAGAGAAAAATTTTTAGCTCTGACATCATTGACATTAGGCGAACTTTGTCAGTCATCAAAAAAGAGGTGCCTGGAAACTTTCGACCGGAAGGTCTGAATTACTATAATTACTGTAATTTCTATTCTTTTGATTCACATCACTATCATAATTTCCGTATCGCCTAAATTCGATTGTCACAACTGACCTGTTGGTATATGATTTTAATTTTTTCTCAATTTTAATCCTTCCAAATTAATATTTGTTATAATTTTCCTTTTTTCGACTCAATATTAATATTTCATACTTTTTCAAATTACCATTGGTCAAAATTTGTTTTCCAAATTACTATTTACCATAGTTTGTATTTTGGTGAATTACTATTGATTATACACAGAGAAAAATGGATATTCACGCAAAACAGCTGCATTTGCAAAGTTGGTGGTGAATTTGCTGGTCCGTGCAAACTATTATACGTTTTTAATCTAACCGCGAAAAAAATAACTCGGTTGTTTTCTCTTTAGTAAGTTATTTCGACGCCTCCATCCAATATGAGTCTATGTGCTGACAGCGCCGTGTATGAGACTATGCGCTGTATATAAGCATAGGGAATAGTCTCATACAGAGCGCTGTTAGCACATAGACTCATATTGAATGGAGGCGTCGATTTTTGGATGTAAACATGTAACGTGTTGCTGATTGCACGAAGACGATGTCAAGTTACTCAGGTCTTTGAGGTGAAAATTTACAATTATTTTATGGGTGAACACAGAAGAATACCCGAGATGTCCGTGTGAAGGTAACCCAAACAATTGAAGGCATTACTATCACTATCCTCTGACCAAAATATTAATAATTATCATTTTTCCACAAGTTTACATGCGTTACGAAACATTGATGATAAGCTTTGTGAAGTGAACGACAGATGTCGATAGCATTTTTCACGAAATTGACTATTCAAGCTTCATCAAGTGGCCGATAGAGGTATGGCGTTTTTCTGCACTCACTTCAGACAACGACTTTAACATCTTGGATGTTTCAGTCTAACATCTCGGAACATTCGTGTGACCATTCATGTTTCGAGATACGATCTTATACTTTAAAAATTTACGTTTGAACATCAATTTTTCTCCGTGTAATTATTATTCCTTCGAGTTACTATTTTTCAGAATTTTTGTTTGTCCAAATTACCATTTGCCATAATTTGTACTTAGGGGCCATTCAAGTATTGATTAAGCATAATTTTCCGTATTATTGACCCCTATCCCTCCGCCATTGTATGCATATTTTTGCAATTAGGAATATACAACTTTAAGCATCTATGTAGACCCCCCCCCCGCTTTAGAATACTTCCGTAATACTTCAATGGCCCCACATCTGAATTATCATTTAAAATAATTTCCATACTTCCAAATAACCACATAATGTAAATTTAATTGAAACGATTTTCCATTTGTTATAATTTCCACTTCATCGAATCCTCATGACTGTAACAAAAATTTCATTTTGCGTGAGGGCGTTTTCATACAAACTTCCTTTTGTGTCGAAAAGATTGTTTCTTGACACGAATGGAATTTTCTTTTAAAGTTAAGGTTACGTGGATTTTAATTTGTCTCAAAAGAAATCTATTCGCGATAATCTTCACCTAATCTTGCAGTAACATCATTCTATTTCTGTAAAAAAGATATGCACATGGTTTAAAACAAACCAGGCAAAAAGACGATATGTTTGTTTAATGACAACTTTTTCTCTGAGTGAGCACATAAAAAACAAAGAGACAGAAAATGTAAAAATTATCTCACATCTCTTTCATTATTATGTACTCACGCGCCCGTAAGCAGATGTATAAAAGCACTCTTTTGCAAATCCGGCATAAAAATAATGGCGGTAAATTCAATTTGAAAATCCTACAGGCTTTAAATCAAATAAAATTTCTGTTACGTGCCGATTTGGTGAAGTGGTGATTATGACAAGTACGTCTCATGTATTTTAGGTTATACATAGATATTCTGAAGAATGTCAACGATTTCCAATGGTAGTTCAGATAAATGCAAATTATGGCAAATGAAAATTAAAATGAATGAAAATTGTGACAAATAGCAATTATGAAAAATAATAGTAATGCACACTGTTAATTTTGGAAAATAAAAATTCTGACCAAAGGTAATTTAGAATAATAACCATTAGGTTATGTGGTAATTCGAAAATATGCTGCTACTTCATTGGTTGGCACAACCATTTTTCATGTTTGGATCAGTGTAAAGCAGAGCCTTTTCATAGGTAAAGAATAGTGTTTCAAGAGAGTAGCTAACTCTTCTCTTCTCTCTACCAATGATATGCTCTTCACACATGCACATAGTACTGCTCCGAGCCTTCACTTCGTTGGGAGCACTACTTGGTTTGCTGAAGTAACAATGCGGACAGTAGCAACAAGAAAAATGTGGTTGTATCATGGAATAAATTTGCAGCGACATATTGTAGATTTGTAAAAACCCAAGTGCTACCTATTTTGTCAGTGTAGGACAAAGTGTTTTTCAGTCAAATGAATTGCAGTAAAATAAAAAATTAACCTTCACCTTCGGAGTTTAGGTCGGAAAAAACCCTCATTGAGGGTTTTTTAGAGAAATATAGGTTCTCCATACCTCTCTAAATTTGAATCAGATGAATTTCATTGATTTAAATAGCTAGAAGTCGGTTACTGGGAATCAGTGGAAAACCACTGAATCAAACAGTGACAGTTTTTAGAGATGCAGGCTCCGTCGGTAACTTAAAATCATAATATCAAGAAAATATTTTAAGTTTAATTTTTTTAAATTAAATCCCTCATGAAAATGGATAGCAATTTATAATTTAAACTTCTGTGATTCAGGAGATGAGCAGAAAACATAATAATTAAGCAGGTACCTAATAGCTGAGCTGGAAATGAATGAACATTGCAAACGACGCTGCAACTGCGACGTTCACACAAATTGATAAATGTTGAGTAGAGCCTTCTATACTACACTTAGACATAATAACACATCACTCCAATTTATATTTTTGTTAAACTTTTCACTTATGATATGAATAATTTTTTTCTGATCAGATCACGCGACTTCTCGTTTGTATTTTGCTCTTGCAAAGCGCGACTGACAGATCCAATAGCGGCGACATAAGTCAAACAGTTCGCTGAATCAACCAGTGATAGTACAATCACTGGAAAATTAGTAATTTTGATGTCGCTGATTAAATTCAGTGTCAGTTTCTTTCAAGTCCTTTAACAACATTCACTGTTTTTTCAGTAAAGAATAAAAACCCTACTGGCTTATCAGTAAAAACCTGAACTACTAATTGAAATAGTGAAAATTTTGCTGATTCGAATTTAGAGAGTGTACTCTGGATGATGAGCAATGAGACGCCCTGTACATTTCCGTTAGCAAGATGCGAATTAAGTCAAATAAAAGTCCAAGAGATTGAACTGCGATCTGATCGCCACCCCTTCGTTGTTTCCGAAGGCGCAACATAAGAGAGTCCCGCTGAAATTTTTTTGAGCAAGCATTCGTTTCATAGACTTCCAAGAGAAGACAATGGCGCGTGGGTCGGCCTGTGTTGGCGTACTATGTCAGACTCGCATATGCGCACATATTAAGTATCACGGCCATTGCGTTAAAACGATTACTTCCGGTCCTCCGCGTGGGTCTCAAGTAGGTGTGTATTACCAAGCAAGCTTCGTTGTTACGGGAATTACCCATCTAGGAAATCCATTAGTACTGGCAGAGTCGTAACTAGGGCGGTGCCGTCGATGCCCCAGCCCGGGCGCCACAGTGGGGCAAAAAAAAGTACCCGTGGACAAATCAATTTTTAGCCTACACTATTCATCCGATATAAACCTTTTTTTTAATAAAAGCTTTTTAAATTTTGAAAAGAATTGGGTGATTAGATTTTTTTATTGTTTAAAAATTTGTTATTTAACAACAAAGTTGTTTTTTTTTAACTTCTCCTAAGTGCTATTTTTGGGATTTGAAATGTTTAGCTCATGTAAATTAATATAATTTGTATAAAATGTGAGAGAAATGAATGCTCCATTACTATTAATTAAGAATAGATGCATTTTGGTAATTTTTTAAACAATTTTTACAAACAAATTCACAGGTTGACGACTTTTCAATCAATAGGCTCAATTTTTGTTTGCGGAATCAACTAGGTATGTCTTTCCGATGACACTTTACTATGATTCTTTGCAAATGAACAACAATGTCTCATTATTCAAACAAATTCACAGTTTGGCGATTTTTCAACGAATAGGTTCAATTTTTGTTCACGAAATCAACTGGAGATGTCTTTCCGATGACTTACTGCCATAATAGATTGAAAATTGACAACAATTATTCATTATTTAAACAATTTTGATAAACAAATTCACAGTTACAATGAATGGGCTCAATTTTTGTATACGGAATCAACGAAGAATGTCTTTCCAATGACTCTTTGCTATGATACTTTGTAAATTAACAACAATTGACAACAATTATTCATTATTTGAAAAATTGTTATAAACAAATGTATTTTGTGTCCATTTTTTGCCGATTGACAACTTTGATTGTTTCTCAATCTAAAGAACTCACGTAGTATTCAAAAGCAGCGCTTTAGCTTCTGGAAGCAGTGATCTCTCAATTTGAAGAAACTGATTTCAACAAGTCTTCATGTACCTTGATTGGAGATGATTCTCTTGTATTATTTTCTCGACCTCTTTTCAGGTCTTTATTTCGCGCTTCCTGAGCCTCTTCATATAATTCACCAACTGAGAAAGAATCGAAATTGTCAATCGGCAAAAAATGGACACAAAATGCATTTGTTTATAATAATTGTTTAAGTAATGAGTAACTGTTGTCAATTTACAAAGTATGATAGCAAAGAGTTATCGAAAAGACATCCCTAGTTGATTGCGTAAAGCAAAATTGAGCCTATTTATTGAAAAATCGCCAAACGGTGAATTTGTTTATAAAAATTGTTTAAATAACGAATAATTGTTGTCAATTTGCACAGTGTCATAGTAAAGAGTCATCGGAAAGACATACCTAGTTGATTTTGTAAACGAAAATTTAGCCTATTGATTGAAAAGTCGCCAAACTGTGAATTTGTTTATAAAAATGGTTTGAACAATTACCAAAAAATATCTATTTTTTGAAAATGATAATGGAACATTCATTTCTTTCACATTTCATACAAAATCTATTACCTCCAATGAGCTAAACATTGCCAATCCCAAAAAATGACATATAGTTTTAACACTGTTTTGAGATCTTCTTTGATCAACCTGAATGTCTCAAAAGAAATGGCAATTGGGAAAAGTTAAAAAAAATTCAACTTTGTTATTAAATAACAAACTTTTTAACGATTTAAAAAAAATCGAATCCCACAACTCTTTTCAAAATTTAAAAAGCTTTTATTTAAAAAAAAAGGTTTATATTGGATGAATAGTGTAGGCTAAAAATTGATTTGTCCACGGGTACTTTTTTTGCCCCACTGTGGGGCGCTGGTCGCAGGAGGGGGGGGGGGGGGGCGCAAACGGTACCAAATAAACACTTTTTCACCTAACGCATTGAAAAAAAAGAGTTTCATCCCAGTTAGCCTGGGAACAAATATTCAAATATTTTCTCATGGCGTTTTGGAGGAGGGCGCACAATTATTAAGTCGCAGTGAGCGCAACAAAGATTAGTTACGGCTCTGAGTACTGGTTCTCTTATGATCAATGTCAGTATTAATTGCAACTGAATGCTAATATATTTCATAAATTCTTAATTTTGACATAAGGTAACATTTTGGGACCTAGTTGCACTACGCGCTCGGGAATTTTCGGGCCTTTCGCTTCGCGCTCGTATATTTATTCCCCGCTTTCGACTTGTCCCTTCGATTGTTAATTACTTATGCATAGGCAACACTTGAATTAAACTTTAGCAAAAATATCTATTTTTCCTCATTATTATATTGTCATAAATAATTCGGACAAGAAAGTAATAGTAATTCGTTTTGTTATTTTTAGCGTAAAAATAATACTGATTAATTTGCTTATAACAAAATACATATAATAATTACAAGGCCCCTGAATGCAGGTCCATTATAATAGTTACAACTCCGAGTAAGAACTCTAAAGCGGTTTCATATATAATTATTCCTCACAGAAGAAACTTGGGGTTCAGTAATGTTGCGAGTAGAAATTAATGAATACTATGAATAATCAAACAGATAAATAGTATCAATAGCTTTTTATTTTTTTAAACAGATTAAATTAAATGACAGAAATACCTAACATCTTAACAAAATTCAATATTAACGTAATATATCAAGTGTATATTATAATCAAGATTGAGAACTTACAGAAACCGAAAGTGGGAATTCATTTTCAGAATAGCATATACGAATGCATAGATAGGCCAACTTGGGAGGCGCTTATAAGCAATAAAGATATAGAGGGTGCATAAACTATGTTCTGGGATATCACTGTTAGAAGTACGACCAAAGTGTTTGGTACTGCGGTTGTAGGAAGAATGTCTGCTGATGCGTGGTGGAATGATGAAATCCGCGCAGCCGTTCACGAAAAGAAATAAACGTATGTAAGAAAGTTGGACGTCACAGGCCTTAGCGATGAGGAGAGAAATAGACTTGAAAATGATTACAGAGACAAAAAGAGGAAAGTAAAACTACTAATCAAAGAAACTGAATATAAAATCTAAACAGAAGAAGAGAAGCAAATGCAAATTGATTTTCCCGGAAGCAAGAAACTGTTTTATAAATTGGTGTTGATCATTATGAAAGGAAGTAGAAGTACAGAGTTTCTCAACACGAGAAATAGCAAGGGGGAAATGCTATATGATACAGACGGGATACTAGACGCCTTGAGAGAGTCTCTTAAGGAATTATTAGGGGGTGAAGCCATAGGGCATCACAACTGCGATATAGAACACGATACGTTAGAAAAACCTAATTGAGAAAGTCAGTGCCTCTGAAGTTAGAGATATAATCAAGAACTCAAAAAACGATAAGGCTGCTGGTGTAGACAGTATTAGCGCTGAAATGCTCAAATACGGTGGCGAGTACATACCTCACAGGCTGTGCGAATTGGTGAATTTATGTATCGAGATGGGGGAAGTGACAGACGAGTGGAGAAAAGCGATTATCGTACCAATATACAAAAAAAGGGAGATAAAAGCAACTGAAATAATTACAGAGGTATCAGCTTATTAAGTACCGTACGTAACATATACTCAAAAATACTTATCCGCAGCGTAATGAAAATAACAGAAGAAAAACTATGGGAAGTCCAAAGTGGATTTATGCCACGAAGATCATGTATACGGATCAAATATTTAGCTTAAGACAGATCACAGAAAAAAGTTTGAGAGTGAGGAACATTTTTGTGCGTATTTGTTGACCTAGAAAAAGCGTTTGAAAGGTGGATAGAAGTAAGCTCTGGGAAGTCCCGGAAGAGTACGGAGCCAATAGATGGCTCCTACAAGCAATCAAAACAATATATGCGGGTAGCAAAGTGAGTGTAAGGGTTAATGGGAAACAGACTGACTGGTTCGATATTATGCAAGGTGTCAGACACTCGCTCTCTTCGACGAAGAAGGTGTGTATCTAGAGACAGTGAGGGTACGTGGATTAGCGTTCGCAGATAGTAAAGTTGTTATGGCAGAGTCAACCTAAAACTTGCAAAGAATGCTGAATAAACTGAATACAAGCATGAAGAAAATGGGCCTCAAAATTAACGTAAATAAAACAAAAATTATGGTGATTGAAGGCAAGGGTGAGCAAACAATGTGCAGCATTGTCCTAAATGATGAGAGAATGAAACATGTTGATAAGTACGTATATCTTGGTAGCCTATTCACTAGTGACGGAAAGATAGATGTGGAGTTTAATGGGCATATGAACGAAGGTAAGAAGGTTATCGGTAGAGCAGGGTCCATTCTCAGAAATAAAAACATATCAAAAAAAGCTAAAATGGCCATACATAAATCTATATTCGTACCGACTGTACTATACGGTAGCGAGACATGGACCTGTCAAGAAAAGGATAAAAGTAAAATTAACACGATGCACATTAAATTCCTGCACATGATATGCGGCAAAACACTAATGGACAAAGTGAGTAATGAGATAATCCTCAAAGAATGTGGTTTAGAGGAGACACTAGTTGACATATGTGAAAGAAACACTTTGAGAGGGTTTGCGCATGTTGAGAGAATGAAAGATAAACAACTAACGAAACAAGTGTATCAAGATAAAGAAAATGGCAGTATGCCCAGAAGCAGACCGCGGAATAAATGGTTAGAATGTGTAAATGAGACCCTAATTCGAAGAGACATAAGAAGCCATAGAAACACAAGAGCTTGCACGAAAAAAATGCATGGACGTGAAGGAAGCTAGAGAGGTATACCAGGATAGAAAAGTGTGGCGACAAACAGTTTATAAAAAAAATGTCAGTGGAGTGAATGACGCCTGAAACGTAAGACCCTGGATACTAGTGGGCCCAAGTGGGGAGATTGAAATGATCGCTTTGTGAGGCTCTTCACTTGGGGTGATCGATAGAGAGATTGCTCAGCAACCTGGGTCGGAGCAGTGTTGCTAACGACGTGTTATTTAAATAAATAACACGTGAATACTCGATCAATCTAAAAATCTATACCCCCTTCCTCACATTGCTCTCTTTCTCACCGAGCGAGTAACGCGTATCCCGAAAGAGAAATGGCTTAATGGCATAATAATATGAAAATAATATAAAACCGGATTCACCCGAGAAAAATAAAAAAAAATAACATAATAATATTATTATTATTATTGTCACCTCCAATGCTCGCGGCCGCTAGGTATGGATAACAGCGGTAAAAAAAGAACTCCAAAGTACACTATGCTCCTAATTTTGTACCTACAACATCTTCGCAGAAGATTTCCGACATTGTATTAAATCAACTTATAACATCCTCATCTCATCAGTCACTTGACTTAGTCCGTGGCTATGATGAAAAACCGGGTTCACCCGTGAACAAGTTTTAAAAAAAACATAAATAAAATTTAATTATATATATGTATGGGCCTATGACAAAGCCACCAAACGCGTCCTCGGGTTGCGGATAGAGGGCCCCTGTACCAAGGGTTTCTTCTGAATATGATTATAATAATTAATAAGCAGCCGCGGACAATTGACCATGGATGGTCCCGAAGGAATAACCCCTAAGCGGAGGCGTAACAAACGTGCCAAAAGCTGAATGACACCTGGGTAAGGTGTCTCGAACGGTGACTCTGGGATATCGGGCGACCTCTCAGAGTATGCAGCCTTATCCTTGCATGCGGGGCTCTACAAGGATGGACGAACCCTTTTTCCTAGCTGCTAGTGGGAACAACAATGACAACACCAAACATAGTTGTAGTAATTGCGGTTCAAAACAATCGCTCTTGCGCTTTTCGCATAAACGTCTGCGAAACCGTGCCGAGAAACTCCGGAAAGGGGGTTATGTAAGCGGAGTGCCTACTGAAGAAGCCGGCAACAGTGAAAGAGAGGTGACACTGACACCAACCGCGAGCAGACATCCAATATAGGAAGAGCGATGCTTCAGGACCCGGGGAAACATCAACATTCAGCTTTCTCTCAAGCCCAAAGAACTGGCTGAACTGGATGACGAGCTTCGTATAGATTTTTCCGAAGAATCCGACCTCTGGACTATTAATTGTAGTGTGTATAATGCAGTGAGAGCTTTGGCAGATGAAAACCGTAAAACAAAAGCAACGGTTGATCATAAGACCAAAAGACGAATGCATCAACTCAGCACAAAGATAGGCTGGGCAAGGCAGTACGCGTCCCGCATTCAGTGTGTGATTGACTACATAACATCTGGCAGGACTTTCACTGCCAAGGTTCGAAAGTTCGCGGGCGAACTGCGGATCCGTCATCACACAATCAACAAGTCAAAGCTACTGACCATCAAGCAGCAAATTGTTGACAGAATACGAGTACTATCTAACGCTAGGAGAAGTCTAGAGCGGAGAGAGAGGTGGGTCAGAGAAAATCAACAGTTCTTGTCTGACCCATCTCGACTCTTCCAAGACCCTCCAGTTACTGTCGTCCACCCGACCACACCAGAGGAGGTCGAGGCATTTTGGAAAGAAGTCTACGAAGTCCAGCATCCACTGAAAGAAAATTTGAAGAATATAAATAGCTTTAGGGAGCTGTGCAGTAACCTCATAACACCCGAGAAGGAATGCCCACCTATCACTACCGAGGAGGTGAAAAACGTATCAAGAGGCATGAAGAACTATTCCGCTCCGGGACCAGATGGTATCAAGACCTTCTGGTGCAAGAAGTTTCCTTCAACCCACCAGCATCTGGGCCGCATTTTCACCTGATATCTAAAGTCGGAAGAGCCTACTCCGGAGTGGTCCGTGGAAGGGCGCACAATGCTCCTGCCGAAGACGGGCAACCTAGCTGACCCTAAGAATTACAGGCCAATAACTAGTCTGAACACACTGTATACGATCTTCACAGCTATCTTAAATCATAGGATTGTTCGGACAATTGGACCTGTGTGGCGACAGATGTACGGACAACGCGGCACACAGAAAGGCGTAACACGATGTCGGGAGAACCTGCTCTTCGATAAATGTGTCTGTAAAGACGCAGAATCCTATCAGCATTACCTATCGATGGCCTGGATTGATTACCGAAAAGTTTTCGATTCAACCTCCCATAGACTTGTCATCTGTCTGTTGGAATGTTTAAAGCTTCATCCATACATCGTGAGGTGCATAAAGAGATTAATGCTGCTTTGGAAAACCAGATTTATCATTTCATCTGGAGAACATCGTGTGATCACTAATAGTGTCACCTCTCAGAGAGGTGTGTTTCAGGGCGATACCATGACCCTCTCCTCTTTTGCCTTACATTATTGCCACCATCTCTGGCACTTCGCCATTCCGAAGGGTACCTCTGGAGCAAACCTGGAAATAGAAAGCATAAGGTCACTCATGTATTTTACATCGATGATCTCAAGATCTATGCTAAAAATCAAGAGAAACTACATCTAGCTCTAAACATTGTCAAAGACTACACTGCACCCGGATTGAAGTCGGGCACGGATATTTTCATTTTGGCATGTCAAGACTGTGTCATTTCCACTCTAGCATACCGTCGCCACATTTTGAGCCAAGACATTTCCAATGATAGCTGCAGAGCGTGTCATGCACACCCCGAGCATTAGCCAAATACCGCTCCGCTAAACGCTCCTAGGGAAATAGAGTCAATTGTCGAAAATGAGATGTGTCGCATATACTGGAACTTCATATTCTCGACAATTGTCTCTGTTGCGCACTCGTGGCCTGACATAGTTCTCCTTGACTTCGAGAAACGAACCATGTTCGTTATCGAATTTTCGGCACCAGCGACGGTTATACGCGGAATATTTTGTTAAGCTAATCATCTTGATCATCGGCGCTCTTGGAGGTGCGAAGGTTACAGTAGTTAATAGACTGAAAAGCATCCCTGCGTGTCAACAAAATGCTGACACACTTGCGGGGAAAATGCAGAAGGCGGTCGTCCTTTGGTCGCTCCGTGTCCTCAGTGTGCACGAGACTTTTGCCGGATCATCGTATGGAGTGCGTCGCAGACTGTAACCACCTATCGCACGGTCGTGAGACGTGGTTACAGCTGAAATTTTACCGCGATTTCGCTGGGAGCGGGTGCAATTTTTCAGATTAGCACCCGCTCCTGGCGAAATCCTACGGTTGTCCTTCTGACAAACTTCCAACTATATTTAATAAAATGTACCTGGCTCTCACCCAGGAGGCTCGGGTTCAATTCCCGGTAGCGGAACCATACTACCGAAGGTGTTCTTGCGTTGTCGTCTTGGTAGGGCTTGAGGTTTCCTCTCATGAATTTGACGGCTATGTTCGCTGTAGCATTGCTACTGACAGGGTTTCCCATGCCAGACAGGCAGAGACCGAAGAGGACAGTGACTAAGAGGATCACCAAACCCCATAAATTTTAATGGAGATTCTTTTGAAAATTTTGAAACGCTTGTCGCTTCCCGAGGATCGCCGGACGCCCCTGAAGCCACCGCTGGGGACCACAGCATTCGGAACGCTGGTGATGGTGAGCTGCGAAATGGTCAGTCAGATCTCACTAATTAAACAGCTGGCCAGCCAGAACATCTGCGACATACGGTAAGCAGTAAAACATCAACTGTGCCTGCTGAGGATGCTTTGGCTAGCGTTAGCTATTTGCAGCCAACCACCTCAACAGAAATACCGTGGGAGAGCATCAAGTGAGATACCACAATGAATGAGGATTTGGTGCGTCACTATTATGAAAGTGCGAAGTATGAAACCTTACGCGAAAAAGGATACAATTTTAGAACGAAATTTGCTGCAAAGTATCCTCAAATAGAGAACGTCGCACAAAGAGATCTTATCGCTGAGGTGAAGGACATCAGGATTAATCTACACATTTCAGAAGATCGAGCAATGGAGATTAAACAACAGGTTGATTTGGCGTGGAAAAACGACGGCAAAGAACATCAGTTAAAGGAAGCCGCGTCCCGCGATCAAGCAGCAGCATTTGATGTTCTTCCTCAACCTGGTGATGATCCAGCACCACCAAATCCTCCAGAAGTAGATGGCCTGATACAACCAGAGGCAGAAGCAGAGGTTCAACAATCAAGAATGCGATTAAAAATGGACATAAAATATGAACAGAGATGTAATGTGTTTTTATTTTATGCCATGAAAAGTGGGCAAAGTGTAAGGAGAGAACATGATCGACTCTTCTTACTTAAGTACCCAGAACTAGCCACAAGAATAAATGCGCAGAATCTAGCAAATAAAAAACGCCCAATATCTAAAATAGCAGCTTCGTATTGATGAACTTCCCTTGGAAGATGTGGACAACGAAGACCTGACTGAAGCTGAAGGCATAGGTGCTAGGGATAATGAACATCAAGTAATGGATCCAGTTGAACCACATCCGGACATTAACAACGATGATCTGAACAGCGAATGCCCAGAAAAACTACAGCACACAAACTGCATTCGAGGAACAAACTCTGGTATAATGTGCAGGTGTGGCAACCGTAAGAACGTTGGGCCGCAGAACTAGGCCTGCTAATGCAGTCTTTGGCCCAGAAAGGAAGCGAGACCACCATGAAAGATCAGGTTGGATATGGATGTCAACAAAGTAAGGTGCAAATTGGGTCGACTGACTCAACATAAAAAAGGAAATAGAACCAGAAAGCTGATACACCATGTTGCTAAAATCATCCACCCTCGGTACATCGAGACATTAACACCAGCAATATTGGATGAGATTATAGACTCCCAACGGCAGAGACATGATGTTCTTACTGCTAGAATGCGTCATAATGAGAAAAGTAGTGCAAGAAGGCAACACAATTTTTTTTCAGGCAGATGAAAGAATGTTCCACCGTGAACTGAGTGTGAAGCAAAATAACCAGCAAGACATCGAAGTTCCTCAATTGGAAGGCATGACTAACTACTGGTCGGGTGTTTGGGGAAGAACTAACAGAAGCAATTTGGACACTGCGTGGTCCCAGCTAGAGAAAGCAAGAGCAAGCAATAACTCTGAAATGAAGCTGACAAACATCACAGCTGCAGATGTTTCAACGGTTTTGAAAAGGGCAATTAACTGGAAAGCTCCAGGTCGGGACATGGTGCACAACTTCTGGTACAAGTACCTGACTAGTGTGTATTCTGCGTTGGCAAGGTGTTTTCAAAAGATCATCGAACACCCAGACCTGATGCCAGGCTTTGTGCTCAACGTATATGTTACCAAAAAAACCAGGTGCTCAAAATCCATCTGAATTTAGACCGATAGCCTGTCTTTCAACCATTTATAAATGCCTTCAAGCCATAATTGCAGGTCAGGTATATTCTCACTGCGACGAGAATGTCATCCTAACAGAAGAACAAAAGGGATGTTGTAAAAACTCGCAGGGCAGTAAAGATCTAGTCACCATATACGCTGTTGCCATGACGCAAGCTCGTAAACATTTAAGAAACTTGCACATGGCATACATTGACTACAAGCAAGCGTTCTCTTCCGTACCACATGACTATTTGCTTGAAGTCTTAAAAATATACAAAATCTGCCGAAGCATCACCGACTTTATAAGTCGTTCGATGATGCTTTGGGGTACAAGAATCCAGTATTTCGATCATGGACAACCAAAAATAACTAGATTAATATCCATTACGACGGGTATCTTTCAAGGAGACTCCTTTAGTGCATTGTGGTTCTGTTTAGCGTTGAACCCATTGAGCAAAACACTAAATAGCATGTCTCATCGGTTCCGAATACATGATAAGGAGGATGGTCATCAAGTGACCCATCTTCTATACATGGATGACCTGAAGCTATACGCTACTTCAGACCAGAAACTGCAGCAAGTGATCGATGTCACAAAGCAGTTTTCCAATGATATCCACATGGAGTTCATACTAGATAAATGCAGAACAGTGCATTTAACCAGAGGAGACTTAGAAACTGCAGAACTAGAGAACGATTTCGAGAATGATATCGAGGCAATGGTTGAGGGCGAGTCATATAAATACCTGGATATTCTCGAATCTAAGGGTATTCAGCATACGATAGTTCAGAAAAGTCTAGCCACTGCCTTCACTGCAAGACTCAGATTGGTTCTGTAGAGTTCTCTTAACTCGGCAAACAAGATCAGGAAGATCAAAACCTATCATCCCTGTACTCGCGTACTCCTTTGGGCTCATCAAATGGTCGAACACCGACCTCAAACGATTAAACAGAATCATTCTCGTAGAAAGGACGAAGCACCGAATGCACCACAGGAATTCGGAGATTGAAAGGGTAGTTCTACCACAACATAGAGGGGGTAGGGGCGTTGTAGATGTCAGGAAACTGTGTGAGTCAAAATTTATATAGTTACGAGACTGTTTTAACAGCAAGCGAGATGTTACGCTTTATAACACCATCTGTAAAGCGGATCTTGACTATACGCCCTTGAATTTGTCCTCAGAGGAGGTCTTGAATATCAGAGCAGAAACCATAAAGAAATTAGAAAGTCAATGGAGACAGAAAGCCATCCATGGCGAGAACCCCAAAACTTTAGATCAATATGAAGTGGATAGTGTAGCATCCAATATTTGGGTGAGAAAGGGCGTCCTGTATCCAGAAACGGAAGGATTCGTCATTTCGATTCAGGACAGGCTTGTCAGCACCAGAAATTATCGCAAACACGTGTTACATCAAGACGTGGTTGACCGGTGCCGATTATGTGTAGATACCAACGAATCCATCGAGCACATTATTGATGGTTGTCGCGTAATGGCTCAAAGAGAATATACGCAGAGACATAATGATGTGGCAAGTATTATACATCAACAACTTGTCCTAAACCTAGGACTCTTACCAGAATGGATACCTTCCTATAGATACATTCCAATGCCTGTTTTAGAAAACGAAGATTACATCTTATATTGGAATTGTGCTATCCAGACGGATCATTACATCCGAGCAAATCGACCCGAAATTGTGATGCGAGAAAGAAAAAGGTGGAAGATTCTACATCATCCATATTGCTTGTCCATTTAACGGAAATTTGTAGGCAACCTATACAACCAAGATCCATAAGTATAGCAAGCTAAGGCAGGAAGTAAACACAATATGGAGGAATGTGAAACATGCATCTATTCATCCCATTGTTATTTTGGCTACAGGCAATGTGAACGCAAGATGCACTGAACATCTTGAACATTTAGAAGTAGGGTACTAGCAGCAGCTCAGAAGGCGGTTTTATTAAACAGCTGTTGCATTGTGAGAAATTTTCTAGACCATCAGAGACCAAGTGACTAAAAGCCTGTGGAGTGGCTACTTGCCATGCTGCCAACGCTCGCGGCTGCTGTGTATGGATAACAGCGGTAAAATGCGAACTCCAAACTACACCCTTATCTGGAAAGAATAAGATCCAGACGACCAATATGCTGACCGTTCCTATACTGCTCTACACTTTTGGTGCAGTAAAATGAAACGTCGATGAGTTGAAGCAATTTGACCGAAACACACACCAGATGATGACAATCCGTCGCAGTCATCAACATAGTTCTTTCGTACCTCGAATATACCTCCCTCGAGATAAATGAGGTAGAGGCTTGCTAAGCTTGGAGTAGAACGGTTCTGGTTACAGTGAGCTTAGTTCTAAATAGCACAGATTCTCTTATGCGACTCGTACATCAACACGAAGTCCTCAATGCTGCGGCGTTGCTATACCGTGCTGCAGATAGGGCCACAGAGGAGCTTGGCCTCCCATTTGATTCCAGCGACACTACGTATGGCCTAGCGACACTTCACATGGCATTATACGTAGAGAAGAGCTATCGATGAGTCTGTCCAACAAGTTTCTCAAGTCTGCTGGTTTGAGATCGGAGACTGAGGGATTTCTTTTCGCCTGTCAAGACGGCGTTATAGACACCTTAGTTTACCACGAGCTCATAATGAATGTACCTGTAGGTGATACCCACTGCCGAGCGTGTAAGCAAGAGCCAGAAACCTGCCCTGCTGAACGCTCCGAGGGAGATAGAGTCAATTGTCCAAAACGAGAAGTGCCAAATTTTCTGGAACTACGATTTTCGGACAGCAGTCTCCGTTGCACACTCGAGGCCTGTCATCGTTCTCCAAGACTTCGACAAACAAACAATGTTTGTAATCGAATTCTCGGCTCCGGTCGACTACAACATCACTGCCAAGGAGAAGGAAAAGGAGGAGAGGTATCCAGACCTTAAAACGGAGGTGCAATGACGGTGCGAGATGGATGCAGAAAGCTGGCATCCTTGGGTCGCTTTGTGCCCTCAAGAGACACAAGGTTTTCGCCAGCCTGTCGTAGTGATTTCATCGTACCCTGTGACCACCCATCTCACGGTCTTCAGACGTGGCCATGTGTGTGATTTACCGCGGTTCTACTGGGAGTCGGTGTCATTTTTAGATGGCAGTTGCTCCCAGTGGGACCCTGCGGTGGTTGTTC
>CAKNYM010050887.1:116924-132851 GCA_932195095.1 Andricus curvator
CTTTAATTGAAGCAAAAAATTAGTGGTATATATTAGTATTCTTACACCCCGCCGGCAGCGCTTTAACACGCCTAGTGGCACTTTGTAGCACTGATTTGCATTGTATTTTGTGTTTTAGTCGGATAAATATTTCTATGCATTCAAATAAACAGACTTCAAACAAATTAATTGTTTAATAAAAGCCAATTTTTTGCTTAAATCAAACAAATTATACTAGAAAAATTATTTGTTTCAATCAATAACGCAAATATTTTCCATTTCATAAAATGAAATAAGCCTTTCTTTAATTGAAGCAAAAAATTAGTGGTTTTCAATTATAAGAATGAAAACAAACATTTTTCCGAGTGTGACGGAAAGATCGATGCAGAGATAGCCAGGCGTATGAACAAATAACAAATAACAAATAAAGCTAAATTAAAAATATATCATTTTAATGAAAATATAATGTGCTGTACGATAGTGAAACCTGGACCTACCAAGAAAAGGATAAACGTACAATTAACGCGGTTGCATGCAATTCCTGCGCAATCTACAGGTAAAACGCTAATGGGCAAAGTCAGTGATAAGAGGATTCTCAAAGAATGTGGTGCAGAGGAAACCCTGTTTGACAAGAATGAAAGAAATATGTTGAGATGGTTCGGGCATGTTGAGAGAATGAAAGAAGAACGACTGACGAAACAAGTATATTTAGGTAAAGTAAATAGTAGCATACTCAGAGGCCAACCGAGGAAAGAATGGTGGGAATGTGTGAACGAGACCCTGAGTAGAAAAGATATAAAAGGCCACAGAAACACAAGAGCTTGCATGAGGAAATGTATGGACGTAGGGGAAGCTATAGAGGTATGCCCGCATGGCAATATGTGGCGACAAATTGTTTATAAGAAATGCATAATGAAGAGTGTCAGTGGAGTAAGAGACGCCTGAAACGAAAGACCTTGGATACTAGTGGTCCCGCGTGGAGCGCTTTACGTGGCTTTACAACACATGGATTGAAATGTTATGAAACTTACCAGACATGTATTGAAACTTCACCTTTACAATACCGTGGTTGTAATTTTGCCTTCCATTCATATTATAAAAGTGTGCCTAAATCGGAAACATTTTTAACCGCGTATCAGATATTGTGGTTTCTCAGATCATGCTACCGCTTAGGAAATACAATGCATTATTTGAATTAGGAAGAGTGAGAGAGTAAGAGGTGGGGGGGGGGGCAAGCGGAGGGAGGGCACACAGAGATTGGTAGGGAAGCATTCATTCTGACATAGGTATACATCGTGGTGTTCGCCATTACAGGCGACTTGAAAGCAGCCAAATTCCAACGGCATTCCCTGTCCGCGATTCCCAATCTCCGCTCTCCCGTGTCTGCGATTCGGCCAGATTCAGCTCACCAATCTCTACCGCAAATTGCTATGGTATTTAGGCAATTTATACAAAATATTGGATTGTTTTTTGCTAAAATATGTTTTTATTATCTGGATTATTATTAATATAATAAACAGTGCATCATCAATAATATTTATTATGCTATTAACAAAAATCCCACTTTACTGATTATTATTTACTATATTGCTAAACTAATGAATGTGAACGAAAATATTCCACCTTTCAGTTCTTTGTTTGAAACTGTAAACCCAATCACTGAAATAGGTACACATCAAAAACTGGTTTCGAAGTAATGATTAGTTGCAAAAAAAACTTACCCAATGTGGGCCATCTTCGCACTGACAACTCGGTATTTTTTTTTTGCTTTTACCCACGCGTGTAAAAGTATCTTTGAGAATTTCTTACAATACGGCACGAACATCTTTATGAAGCCATATCTGTCTGATTTGACTATTTCACGAAAAGTCAACTACCTTCACTTCAGGGATCAAAGCTGGCATAGGAAAAACTAAGGGTACGAAATGTTGCAAGTAATCGGTCAAGCAGGGTAAACGCGAGGTGGGTACATCAAACTGGGGTAAACTTTCCGAGGTGAATCGAAGATATCTCCGGCGGTCTCCGCTCGAGGGAGCACGTTACATACCTGTAACCACGAAAAGTTTACCTCAATTGGTAGTAATAAGCTGATTAATTATCCTGCTTAAACGATTGCCTGCTACGCTTCGTACCCCTAGATTTTTTCTGTGAGCGGCTTTTAATTTTCAAGACGGTTGTGACATTTATGAACAAAAAAGAAAGTTTACTCCCTACCGAGGGTAATGTTAGGTGCCGGATGCAAAAAGGAGATATAAAATAATGCTGGAGTGGGGAGCCCGCTGGGCACTTAAAAACGAAGTTTCGAATTTTAATTTTTTGAATACCCATTCGTATTGAAAATTTAATCACGCATCGTTTTCTTTGAATAGAAAAAGTTATAGCTTTTTTAGTTTGTGAATTATTCACAAAAAACTTTTTTTTTATTTGATTAAAATATTTTGCTTTTTTTCAATTCAACTCGCGACGAAGTCGGAACATTTCAATATTTTTTAGTGAAATTCATAAGAAATATGCATTGACATCTTCTGCGGCCGATGACGTTAGCAAAAGTTGAAAATGTTCTTTTGAAAAAAAGTTAATCATTCTTTGCCGAGGCGTTGCACAATTAGTTTTCAAATAACTTTGATCGTTTCGCGAGTCGAGCGAATTTTGAGCAAGCGAAAACTGTCAGAGTGAAAGTTGGTCAGGAAGGCTCAAAGAAGTTTTCTGGAAATTTTTAGCTTATTGAAATAGTAGTTAACATACTTTTGATGTTTTAATTGTCCGGAGCGATCGATTATCTCCCGCGTGTCCTCTGTCTCACCTCTATTTATAAACATACCTGCATACACTTTCTGATTTTTTTAAACCAAAAATAATCGTTGAAATATTACATTATATATATTTTTTAAAGTTATATCTGAATACGTATTATGAAAGCTGTAAAAAATTTCATAATATAAATGCAGTAATGGTTTTTACTTGAAAACAAATAGAGATAATTTTTAGAATAAATCTACTACTGTTTTAAAGTGATAATCAGAAGCTTTAACTTAAGAAAGTCTGGTTAAATTAACCAGTAAGTTTACCTAAAATTATTTTCTGTGTCAAAGTTACAAATCTTGTATTTTATGTGTTTATTGAAATAAATAATGTTTAACAATTAAAATGTGCGCTAAATATAGTATATCCACTTTATTTTAGTTATCTTCTTGAGTTTATTTATTATATATTTTTATTTTAATACTACCAAAAATTTAACACTAATGATTTCGAATGATCACCACCCATTTTATGTAACTTAGAAAAAGGTTGATTTTTCGTATTATAATAAAAATTATTTGTATCTGATCACCCTCTGCGACGGAGTTCCACCTAACGCTGTGTAGTAACGTGTTACCGGCCGGACCGCAGCCCCGCACGGGGAAATCGATAGCACCGAAAAATTAATACATCAACAGTTTGTTAACTTCTATTTTAATTGAGCTAAAAATTTCTAGAAAACTTCTTTGAACCTTTCGGACCAACTTTCTCACTGACAGTTTTTGCATGCTCAAAATACTCTCGACTCCCGAAACAATCAAATTTGTTTGTGCACGAATTGTGCAACGCCTGGGGAAAAAATTATTAACTTTTTTTCAAATAAACATTTGCAACTTTTGCTAACGTCATATGAATACGCCTTATGAATTTTACTCAAAAATATGTAAAAGTTCCGACTTCGTCGCGAGTTGAAATGAAAAAAGGCAATGATAGAAATTTTCGTAGACTTAAAAGCGGGGGGCTCTTAAAATAAGAGAGGGCTTGATAAAAAGAGTATTGGAAATTTACAGAGAGACAAAAAGCACGGTAAAGGTAGGAGAGCAAGTAGGAGATAGTTTCTGGTTAGTGAGAGGAGTAAGGCAAGGATGTCCTCCGAGCCCACTTTTATTTAATATATTAATCTCAGATTTAGAAAAAGAAATTAAGAGAAAGGGATGGGGAGGAGTTAGGATGGGAGAGGAAAAGATATATACACTGGCGTACGCGGACGATATAGTGTTGATGGCAGAGGAGGAAGAAGGGATGACTGGCTTAATTACAGGATTGGAGAAATACTTAAATGGGGATAAGTTGAATTTAAATGTAGAAAAGACAAAGATAATGAGGTTTAGAAAAGGAGGGGGAAGAAAGAAAGAATGGACTGGGAGTTGGAAGCGAGTAAAGTTAGAAGAAGTGAAGGGGTTTAAATATTTGGGATATACCTTGCAAATGAATGGAGATCATAGAGCTCATATAAGAGAAAGGGTAAAAAAGCGGCAGGGATAATGAAACAAATATGGGCAATAGGAAAAATAAGGTTCAAGAAAGATTGGAGAAGGAGAATGTGGTTATTTGATAGGCTGGTGTGGCCGGTATTAGGTTATGGAGCAGAGATATGGGGATGGAAGGAAAGGAAAGAGATTGGGAGTTTACAAGAATGGTATATAAGGTGGGCTCTAGGAGTTGACTGGAGGACGCCTGGATATATGGTGAAAGAAGAAGCAAAGAGGGATAAATTAAGTACTAGAGCGGGAAAGAGTGCATGGCAATTTGAGACGAAGTTAAGGGAGGGGAAGGGAGGTAGTTAGCAAAAAAGTGTTTGAAGGGGGTAGAGGAAAGGAGGGGGAGGGCGGTAGAATTAACAAGATGGGAAGAAGAAATGAGGGAATTTTTTAGTGCTAGATATATAGGAGAGGGGAATGGAGTAAGCCATGAAGAATTGGAGAGAAGGGACAGGGAAAGACAATTAATGGAAATATGGGGAATGATTGAGGAAGCAAAATATAATAAATGGTATAAGATGATAAAAAAGGAAGGAGTACCAAAGTATTTAGAAAAGGGATGGGGAGAGAGAAGATGGACCAGTATAGCAAGATTTAGATTGGGAAACGAGGTAAGTGAGGGGATGTATTGGGAAAAGGAAGGGTACAGAAAGTGCAGAATATGTGAATGGGAGGAGGAAACATGGGATCATGCATGGGCAGGATGTAGGAGAGGAATGGAAGATAAAAGAAGCTAGCAAGAGAATGTGGTAAAGATTCTAGGGGAGGATGGAGTGGGTGAGGAGTGGATGAAGGTGTTGGAGGGGGCTAGAGGGGCGAATGAGAAAGAATGAAAGAATGGATGTGCAAAAATGACAAAATGAGAATGAGATAGAAGAGAAGCGGAAGTGAAGGAAAAAGGAAACGGAAGTCGAATAGATTAGAAGCGTAAAGATCTGTAAGTAGTTACAGGTAGTTATTATGTAATGGTATAAGTAGATTAAGATGCGGAATGCGCTCGCTCTCTTGCTTTCGATCGCTCGCTCACTCTTCCGACCGTAAAATTGGGCTATATTAATATAGAAGTAAGGAGCTAGATATAAGAGTTGATGTAAACAGTTGTAAATATTTGTAAATAGTGAGGATAAGATAATACAAAGTTTGTAGATGGTCTTGTAAGAAACGGAAGTCATGTAAACCCTTAGGGGACACATTATGAATAAAGAAGAAGAACTAAAAAAGCTACAACCTTTTTTGTCAAAAGAAAAAGATGCGGCATTTAATTTACGATGTGGATATGTATTTGAAGACTTAAAATTCAAAACTTTATACTCAAGTAGTCAGGGGCCTCCCCACTCCAGCAAAATAATTCTATATCTCCTTTTTGCATCCGGAGCGTCATTTGTGTTTTACCCATACGAATTGGTAAAAATACAGAGTTACCTGCAACAAGATTTACCCTAAGTTTTTTATGTGTTTTCTGAATTCCTAAAGCATTCGAAATCATGTTACCGTTTGTGATTTTTGTTTAGTCTTGTTTCTCATAATATTGAGCTTATGTCGAGTGGTAAGCTAGAAGTCGAGGGTGTATGTATTCAATGATAACGAATGTCGACATCTAAACTCGTCTGTCAGTCACCGAGTGCGCTCGGGAAAGGTTTTCTGCAGTTTTTCTGACCCTTGGAAAAATGACCAAGTAAATGCGAGAACACTTAGCTCACTCACTGCAATCTTATTTTTTGTATGCCTGCATACTTTGTAGCCCTGTTATTAGTCAAATGGACACGCGATATCTTAAATAAACAAATGGCCACATATTGTGCCAATTACCAACTATGATATACTGAACCTTTTTTCTCTTGTGAGATGATTTTAGAATACAGATTGAAAATAATCACTTCATTGAAACTAGAAATTCGGGGAATCACGTTGTAGCATAACGCGACGTAAACTTCGTTGTAAAGACAGAATATCGATTTAATGCAAATCAGAAAAATGAGGTTGGATGTCCATGACACGTCCGATTCTTAGAATCATGTAATAGGGTATCTTTATTCACAACATTGTTAACCGTAATGTCAAGGTAACATGTTTCAAGCAGATGTTCTTTACTATCAATACTATACCTTTTACAGGCACTGCCATCGATAGGCAGCCATTAATCTATTTTCTTTATAATCAAATATTTTGAATATTTCTTGTAAAGACATAGCATTATAGTAATATTTGTATTATACGCATAATTGTTTAGTTTACAGGGACCATCAATAAAATTGCGTTTAGTTTTGCTTCGGTTCGGAGACGAAATAAAAATCTCTTGGCATAAAATTTCAGTTACATTTGAAAACTTACGCAAAAAATAATCAAATTATAATTTTTTTAAACAGAGTGCAAATCATAAAGTTCTGTTTGGTCTTCGAGAACGAAACAAAATGCGCGAAGACGATAAGCGAAATCCCTAACATCGGTGAGCAAAATGCAATTTACAGGTTTTTATCACCAGTTTTACTACTAATGCCATCCGTTACTAGTGCCTACCATTTAGAGACATTGAACATAACTTTACTGACCCAACACGATTTTAACATATAGTAAATGTTCACGGAGCTAGGTGACACTCGTATGAGCAGTGGTGAGATAAATGTTTTGGTAACCGGTGAGAGCATTTTGCTCACCAGTGAAAATATTTTACTGACCGATGTTGGGGATTTCGCCACAGTGCGGAATCGGCCATTTTTTCAGTTTCACAATCCAACTTAGGTACTGCACTATACTAAGATTTATCTGAGCATTCATGATTAACTATTAATGAATATTGCAATGGAAGGTTTTTAATTCTGAAACAACTTTTTTCAAAAATTTTAAAAGGTAAGGCTCATGTAGGGGGTAATGTAACCTGGAAAACTCACCTGAAAAATCAGTTCGAAATGCTAGCACAACGAATGATTATCAGGGTGCAATTTTTTTCCTCTTGGAAGCTCAAATCCATATTTAAGGCGGAAAGTCCCTGCGGATCGTCAACACTTGTGATAAATATATAAAATTCCTGAAATATCGTATCTCCAAAGCAGCTGAAAAAATAGACTTCTGGCGCGATATTCAAGATAGAAAAATTATTCCAACAGACATAGGAGTGATAATTTTTATAAAGTTGTAATAAATTATTTAAAAACATACCAAATGTATCTTATTAAAAAATATATTTTCTATAGAAACACTAAAAGAAGGAAAAATACGTTGAATGTAAAATAATGACTCAAAAAATTCCGACATAAAGTTTTACAGATACCCCCCCTGACTTTTCGAGGGAGTTTCCTGACTAAGGGTTGATATTCTAACATGACCCTAAAAACACTCCTAAATTGCAACCTGTCTGAATTCACCTGGAAAAACTCCGTGGATATTTTTGTCAAACTTATAAATGGGAGCTTGAACAATTTTGAAAAATACTAGAAGTTAATACCCTTATGATTTTTTGAGCTTGTCTGTCGGATAAATGTTGTTGTTCTAACATCCCGTTGAACATCCCCTTGAAAACCCACGCAGTAAGATTCGTTTCTATAAAGGTGGGAAAATTAGATTTTTTTCCGATTTTTTGAGGTGGTCAGGCAAGGTATAGTCATTTTAACAACCCCTTGAATCCACCCACATATTCAGATTCGCTTCTATAAAGTACCACTAAATTCCATACGGCTGGAAAGATTCGGGGAATATTTTCTCTTCTTATCCTTGGGAGAAAAACAATTTTCGAGAAAATTCAAAGTTATTGCCTCTCTGATTTTTTGAAGTGGTCCTCAGGCAATGGGTGGTCATTCCCACCTCCCCCCTCAACCCACCCACGCAGTACAACTAAATTCTATACTGCTGGAAAGATTCGGTGAATATTTTCTTTTCTTATACTTCGGAAAAAGGACAATTCTTCAGAATATTCAAAGTTATTGCCTCTCTGATTTTTTGAAGTGGTCCTCAGGCAATGGTTTGTCATTCTAACACCCCCCCCCCCCCCCACCCCCCCCACCCAGTACAACTAAATTCTATGCTGCTGGAAAGATTCGGTGAATAGTTTCTTTTCTTATACTTCGGAAAAAGGACAATTTTTCAGAATATTCAAAGTTATTGCCTCTCTGATTTTTCGGACAGGTTTTAATTCAGGAGTGTTTTTAGGGTGATGTTAGAATATCAACCCTTAGTCAGGAAACTCCCTCGAAAAGTCAGGGGGGTATCTGTAAAATTTTCTTTTGGAATTTGTTGAGTCATTATTTTACATTTAATGTATTTTTCCTTCATTTAGTGTTTTTATACCAATATATTTTTCAATAAGATACATTTTTTAAGATTTTGAATGATTTTTTGCAACTTTATAAAAATTATCACTCCTATGCTTGTTGGAATAATTTTTCTATTTTGCATATCGCGCCAGAAATCTATTTTTTCAGCTGCTTTGAAGATGCGATATTACATTACCCTTACATTAGCCTTAAACTGTAAAGTCTGACATTCTGGGCGAATTGACCCTGTGAAATCGCGATAAAATTAAAGCTTCAGAAAAATCTCACTATCAAAAAATAGATGATTATAACATAATAGCCTCATGAGCCTTGAGTACACGAAGCGACCCAATGATGACGATAGATAACGATAACATAAAGAAGGATAAAAGGTCACCTAAGAGGTTGCTTTTCGTTCGTTTTTTATCGAAATAACACCATTTTCTGATTTGAATTCATGAAACATTTAGATTATTACTTATTTTTTTTTACCTAATTAAGACTTATGACCGAAATTTTGATATTTTTGTCGAAAACGGACGAAAAGGGAACAACTGCAGGTGGCCACAGCTGTACCTCTTCATGTTAACAAAAATTGTTACGCTTCGGGCTTGATAAAGTGCATAACGAAATCATAGGATGGTATAATTTCGCATTGGATTTTTCTGTGCTTTGAAATAATGGAACGTCAAACGAAAGATTTATCTAAAGCGGAGATACTGTAATTGAATTTGGGACGGCAGATTTGAGTTCGTTAAGGTCACCAACCTGTCACCAAATTCTCTCACGCTCCAAGTGTTTGTTAATGCGTGCCACGCGTAAGCCGTATCTCTTTACTAAACACACCTATCCATGGATCGTGACTCATACAAGAAAACGGTGTACTTTCTTTATGAGACTTCGGAGATAAGAATTAACGCCCATGGCTCATCGGGTTCGACAAGCAAAGGTGTCGCCGCCACGCCACTCGCTTTCGCCCCAGGAGATAGAAGAAGCAAACTTGCCAAGAAGTTTGTACTGTCGATGACGTGTTACACATATGTGCCGTTCTCACGTAATGTCAGTTTTGTGTTCATCAACTTATTTAGCTTTTAATTTGATCTTGATACATATACTAACAACACTTTTCGGCTAATTTTTTGCATAATATCCCGGGTAAAAATATTTGGTCTCGATTTTGTCTTGGGCAAAGACAAATTCAAGACAATTTTAAGTTATTCTGTACGTCTAGCTCGTGAGACAGAACCAGACTATTTTTGATGTCTTAAGACGAATATTTTTGACTTAAAAAAATGTGTATCTTCGGATAAGATTATTTGATTTGGAAAGAACCTGAGAGATTTATAACTCGAAAACAAGCCAAAAGGTTCCCAAGTCATCCGAGGGTCATCACTAATCCGCTTTCAATTTTACAGAATGTTTATATTATTTATATTATTTATCATGATGGTATTTATTTTTTATTTAAACTTTTTATAGAAAATTTGATATGCCTGTAGTTGTTGAGACTAAAAGGTTCCGCAATTCTAATTTAAAAATCAGTTATTACGAAATCAAAAGTTTCATCGGTTGTAAAATGTCAATCCTTAGCAGATGACAACTGTTTGGACCCAACCGTTCTGGAAATGGCAGGCCCTGTCACTAGTAATAAAACCAACCCGAGTAAAAATGCTTCGACTTGAGTTCGACTTGGCGATGTCTTGAGTTCGTCTCCAAGACATCAATCTCTGGCTGCGTCTCAAAACTGAGACGAGACATAAGACAATGTCTTACTTTTATGGTTTCATCATGGTGATTTCAAGTCGGCGTAACTTGTCTCAGGACGAACCTTTTCGACTCAGAAATGAGACCACGAATGAGACTGTTAACAGATGCGAAGGATTAAAATTAATGGATGAAAAATTTGTAAATATTACAGTAGTTATTTTTAATTTAAAAATTCAGAATCTGTGGGTCTGAACAAGTATAACCCTGAAAAATTTACCTCAAAAAAATTAAAATTGTAATTTTCTATGAGGATCTCCTCAGCCGTTAGAAATACGTAAAAACAAACAACATTTTCAGTATCGTCGTCCAACATGTATAATACAAATGAAAATCTATAAATTAATTAATTCAATATATATATATATATATATATATATATATATATATATTGTGTAAAAATATACAAGATTTTTTAATTATTAACAAAGATTAGCTTTTATGACAGTCAGAATGCCCCTTTTTCAGGGCACGTATATACTCGAAGTTATAAACCGCTCGACTTGAAGTCATAAAAATTCGACTCAAGCTATAAATATAAGTCTTCAAGACATAGAAACTTGTCTCCAAGACATCAATTTAAGTCTGGCTCCGTCTCAATAAGGAAACATGCTGGAGTCGAACTTTTCGACTTCAGCATGTCTTGATTGGGGGCAATTCAAGTCGAAACCAAGTTGAAGAACTTTTACTCAGGAAGACATAAATAATCCTTCCGTGTCTCAAGACAAGTCTACCTAGTCTCGTATTGGCACAGCTACAGCCATAAATGCAAGAGAATTCTGTATGTCTCCAATGTCTAGCTGGTGAGACGGAACTAGACATCATAATCTTGAAGACATATTGAAGGCATTCAAGACAAAATCAAGACCAAATATCTTTACACGGGATAACACAAGAAAATGAATGTGTTGTATATTCGTTAAATGTAATGATAGCATAAATGTATTAATTGCATTATAAAAGTTCATTTAACTTATATGGAGCGGTAGGTTAAACGTCGAATACGTGTACAACTGTACATTCAATGGTAATGAATGCCTACGTCCAAACTCGATTATCAGTAACCGACTGCGCTCGAGAAAGGTTTTCTGCAGTTTTTCTCACCGTTGGAAAAATTACCAACGAAATACCAAGTGATAGTACATTGTGCGCCAAGTGTTTTA
The DNA here is from genome assembly GCA_932195095.1 of Andricus curvator. Lineage (NCBI taxonomy): Eukaryota > Metazoa > Arthropoda > Insecta > Hymenoptera > Cynipidae > Andricus > Andricus curvator. The sequence goes on from CAKNYM010050887.1 coordinate 128,361, forward strand.
CGTGATGTCTGCAGGACGAGTCGTTGGCGAGCGCAAAGCATGAGCCGGAGACAAGTCCTGTAAACACGCGAGGCTATAAAGACGGACTACCCGTGGTGCACAAGATACTCTATGCAACAAATGTCTGTTATACATTTTTCAAAAATAACGAACATGAAAAAGACATTGCTGCATCACACAGCTCGAGCGGTAACTGTTTATCACCACTACTTTTCTCCATTTCGGCACTACACTTTAACCTCTGTTTTTACCATTTTGACAAACAAAACGTTTATCATAGACGTGTAATTTAATTTTAACGTCCATAACGTTTCCATATTTCTGGATCAGGAGTGCCAATCGTGTTTTGACTTTTGACGCATGATAGTAAGGTTACGAAACGGTACTTGGGACTTGGCTAGTAGGCACAAAGATCGCAGAACTTCCTATACGCTCCATGGTTGCTGGATGCTTTATAATCCTGTTTTCAGGTAAATAGCGTTATTTTATTTCCCTAAGCAAGTAACGTAAAGTGCTCATAACGCGTATGTGTTGCATTAAATAAATAAATTTGAAAAAAATATATACACCAAACTCTCGGTTTCAGTCCAGTGTCGGGGGTTGTCTTCAAATTGTTTTGGTCCCAAATCGGCGGGATTCAAACGTAAACAACCGTTGCGTTGGCGAGAGACGTTGCGGCAAACGTCGCAACCGTTCTCTCACCTGAGACAGCAGTTTTAGGAAGGCGGAAACCGGGGGGACTGAAACCGAGAGTTTGGTTATATAGTTTATTTTATTCGTTTATAAATACAGTTTGAAAAACGTGATTCTCCTTTGGACGACCCACTTCACTCATCAAAATATTTTTCATTTTATTTGTAAAGTTTTCAATTGAGATGATCGTTATATACCTACAGTTTTCAGGTAGACCAATAGATTCCACAGCTGAAATGACCTAGAAAGTTGGTAGTTAAATCCGTTATTGCCATTCTTTTATTTTTTTGAAGTTTGGCAATGTGGAGAGTAGAATATATTAACTATAAATGTATATTTGAGCTTTCATACTTGAAATGAGGTGACGTACTGCACTGTTATAAATGTTCGGAAAATTCCAAAAGATTTAGGATACTGAAGTAACTAAAATTTACGAAATTAGGTTGGTAAAAATGAAATTCAGTAACTTTTATAGTAAATTTACTTAACTTTGATTAACATTCAGTAATAGTATCTGAAAATTACAAATAATTTCCTAAAATTCCTAAATGGTAACAGAAATATAAGTTATTGTGACCGAAAGAAGTACGCAGTTAGCAACTGCCCAGTCCTCGCTTCTCGATCGCGCTCAACCCGGACAAAGCGGTTGTGGTCATGGGCGACAATTAAGTACAAAAGGTGGCGTTGAGTTATAAGCAGTATACCTATCTTTCCGATATTGAATGATCTCAAGCGTGAAAATTATTCGTGCACGAGAAGACGAAACTGAAAAAAGAAGTTGAAATCGCGAGTAAAGGCAACGGCCTAGAAGATCGATTAATCAATTAATGAGCGAAATATCTTTTCGATAAAATAGTTACAAGGTACTGCGATCATCTGCCTCGCAAATTAACTTCTAAAAAACGTACATCAGGACCGCAAGTGCCTAGCAGGAGCTGCGTAAATTAATACAAGTTTCCATTGAATGGCGAGTCTGCTGTTTACGTCAAATGACGCCCTCTTGGCTAGATAGGTTATATCTGTAATTTTGAGTCGTTCTCTCTCTCTGTCTCGTTTATTGATTTACAACGGGGTTCAATGAACGGAGATTTAAAAGAGATGTTTTCCGCGATGCCGAAATTTTTCCAAGCATTTTTCATTTTCGGGTCTTTCCTGCATTTTATGGTTATGGATCTTAACATTCTTGAGTGTTTACTATATTTTTTGACTTAGTGACTTTTTCCTGTTTGGAGATAGGTGAATTCGTGCATGACAGGTATATATTTATTAGAAGTGCTTTTAGTATATTAGTTTTCACTTCACTTTCTCTTTTTGCACTCGTGGTGATAGATAGTGATATCAATTACACGATATCAGTGTGCTTCATATTCGAGAATCATGAGTAATTTTTAAGATATAGGTTAGGATATTCGGGGAATTAATAATAATTATTTCCTGAATTAACTCGGTAACCTGAATTTCCACCTGGTTAGTTTTATTTTATTTTTTCACTGTTATTTTGTGATTTTTTATTGATGCACTAGATTATGATGGATTTATGATTAATGATTCATTATGCATTCACATTATTGTCTTGCATACTCGATTTAAAAATGGTTTATATTGAGTCATTTGATTTTAGTTATGTTATCTTGAATACCTGTTGCTCCTAATCTATAAAATATAACTTGTCTTTTCGAGAAAAATGCTCAGTGCAAGTTACTGTTTTTAAATTAAAAATTTAAATGCCTTAAAATTTGACTTTTTAAAATGGCTGAGTATATTCATACTCGCCGGATACCAGACACTTTTTCTGTTCTTTCGGTCTATAAAACATAACCTCTACGGAGAATCATAAGATTTTAAATAAGATAATAATTTTTATTTTGTCAATAATTAGTATTACTGCCGAACATTAAGTGTAGAGTTTGATTGGGTATTGTTGTGTTTAAAAAAAATTAATTAAAATTGCACAAGTTCTTGAACAAAGTTTTTTTTCATAAAATCGAATTTTGTCATTTTTCGCGCAAACAACGACAGGAACAAAAAACTTTTGAGATGAAGTTTAAACGTCTAAAAAAGTTCTGTAAAAATTACCCCTTACTCTTTTGCGAAATCTTGCATCGTTTGCGACAAAAAATCCAAAATTATATTGTTATTAAAAAAATTCTTCCGTCCTCAAAAATTGATTCACCCGCATAACGCTGATAGGATGCATTTCTTCTATTAGCAGAAACTTTTTTTAAATATTGGGAAGAATAAAAAGGTGAGGTTTTCCAGAAAATATTTTTTTATGTTCTCAAAATTTGATGAGAAAAATAAAACAGATTTTCTGGAAACCCCCCTTTTTTTATTCTTGCTCAAAAAAGCGAAAAATTTATTTTCATTACTTTTTCGATAAAAAAATTACCAGAGAGCATTTACTAAATACAAAAAAAAAAAAAAAAAAGAAAATTTTAAGTCAAACAACTCACGATATGAAAAAAGTCAAGAGAAGTAATACGTTGCGTTTTGAACACCCTAAAAGATTATCATAATAATTTTTCAAATTTTGTTAGAAAATCGAAAATTAAAATTTTGATCGCACAAAAAATAATGCAAAATCAAAAATTCCATTTTACGGTCAAACTATGCAAGATACAACAAAAGATTAATTGATGAAAATTGTGCACCCAAAAAAGATGCACAAATTTGTTATTCATTACTTTTTGATAGAACGCACAGTTTTTGTTTTATTCGTGAAATACAACATTGAAAATAAAAATAAAAATTTGGACAAACGATAAAAGCTACGAAAAAAACAATTCCATAAAAGTTGTTCACCCAGAAAAGAGCTACAAATCTGTCACCCATCATTTTCGGTAGGATACGTAATTTTTGTTTTAATCGTGAAAAATAACATTAAAAATAAAAGCAATTAAATTTCTGGAAATACGATCCACGGTACAAAAAAAATTATTAAAAAAAGTTGTACACTCAAGAAAGATCAATAAATTTGTTATTATTCATTTTTTTATGGAACGCGTAGTTTTTGTTTTAATCGTAAAAAATAACATTAAAAATAAAAAATAGTTTTTTTTTTTGAAAAACGACACAAGGTACGAAAAAAATAGACAAAAGTTGTTCACCCAAAAAGGATCTACAAATTTATTATTGATCATTTTTAGATAGGACTAAAAATGACGCAAGAGACGAAAAAAAATGAAAAGACAAAAGTTGTTCAACGAAAAAAGATCTACAAATTTGTTATAATAATTCATTAGAAATAAAAAAATTAACTTTTTGGAAAAACGAAACAAGTTACAATAACATTTTATTTAAGAAAGTTTGTCGCCTAAATTGTATCTACAAATTTTCTTAAAACCACTTTACGCTAGGATGCGTATTTTTGGTTCAAATCGTAAAAAATAACATTGAAAATAGACAAATTGAATTTATGGAAAAACGACACAAGCTGCAATAAAATGTTTAATGACAAATTTTTTTTTTTATAGTATGCGCACTTTTAATAAGTATAAAAACACGACAATGAAAATACGTCTCTTTTAATGCCATTGCATATTATGAATTGTAATAATATACATTTATTGAAATGATATACATTTTGAGGGTAGCTGAGAATAAAATTTAATGCAAAATAAGGAACATATATTAAAGTAATCATGATAAATAAAATTTGTACTTTATTTTGCAATATCTGAATAAGCAATCCCAGGCCGAGGTACATAAATAAATGTCATATACATTTGTGTGGGTGTGTTACGGGATGTTGATAAATGCACAAAATTTAACCATTAACAATACCATTTATTGTTTACC
>CAKNYM010050887.1:137851-152430 GCA_932195095.1 Andricus curvator
GAATTCTTGGACGTCGCTGGTCCCACTCCCCACTTACAGGGATACTATTCCTTACTATTCCTTCGTGCCAGAACCTATGCCTCACTCCCGGACAGAGGAGAGACTTAGAAGTCGTAGGCGAGTCTTACGTTTATGGTTGAAATTCTCAATGGGGGACTTGCCAAGTGTATTTGAACTTGTCTTAAGACAAGAAGAGTTTTTGTAAGTCTTGATAAATATACAGAATTTCTCTTAAAGAAAATATATTACCAATTTATGGTTAAGGACTTTAGAGATTAGGAATTAGACTTTAAAATTTACCAGGATCCATTATACTCCGACCTCTATAAACTGGGCAGAGGACAATTCCGCCCCAGCTACCTGCGTATGGTTCCTCCACTACGCAGCTTTTCCTCACTTAGCTGAACTGCTGCTGGCGAGCCTGGTCAGCGGGAGTCCTTCGTACTTAATGAGGACTAAAATGCAGAATATAAAATTAAAGAATAAATGTTCAAGTTCATTTGAAATTTTATGGAAAATTTTTCAGTTTGGTCCAATTTTTCAAATCCACAAATCAAAATGAGATTTCAAAACTACATATATGAATAATAGGAGCATGTGCTAACTAAAATTCACATAATTTTGTAATGGTCTGTTCGGATTCGTTTCATTTTTAACTCTGAAGCACTTTAAAATAACAAGTGTTACTCAAATTTGAGGTACTGGTAACTGCGATTGATATTCCTGCACTTGTAACTGAAAATGTATCTATAAAAATCCTTTTATTCTACTTTTTATGTGTTAAAATAATATTTTTAATCTACTTTTATAGACAAATTGCATAATATTCAGCATAGTATCCCAGGCGGAAAAGTTATACATACTGAAAAATATTATGTATAATTTTCATTTGTTTTATTCATTTTTGTATAAATGAAACACAAACTTTCTAAGGCAAACCATTGAAAGGATCATTTTGAGCAATGTGATTGGTTAAGCAATGAACAAAATTTATTATGTTTGTTAATGAGTTTTCAAATTGGGCTAGGAATGAGACTATTCATACTTTTGCACTGGGAGTACAAAATTATTGAAAGATACTTTTGAAAAATGCGATTGCTCGAGAAATAAACCAAGCTTATGATGTTAGTTGATAAGCTTTCAAATCCGTAAAATTTCAGCTTCCGGAATTTCCTCAGGTCAAGTAAAATATTGCAGCAATGAATTAAAGCTACTGCAGTTGATTTCAGTAAAATATACTGAAAAATATTTTATGAAATTTTCCATAAGCTTCAATATTTAATATTTAATTGTCAAGTTTTTAAATAACATACCATATCGTTGGATTCGTTACAATGCACAGATTTCGAATATTGTATTTGTAAATTACTGAGAGCCAAATTAAAAAATTTTATATTCCGATTCTTAGTCCTCATTAGGTACAAAGGACTCCCGCTGACCATGCTCGGCGGCAGCAGTTCGGCTGAGTGAGGGAAGGCCGCGTAGTGGGGGAACCGTACACAGGTAGCTGGTGTGGAATTGACCATTGCCCTATAAACTATGGAACCCACCGTCGGGGCTTGCCATTTACAGGAAACAGGTAGATAGTTTGGGACGAAACAGTTGACATCTGCGATGGATTACAATTTTACAATCGATAAAACTTATAATTTTGTGATAAATCATTTACAACTTTAAAATTCGAAACCTGTCGTTCTCAACCACTACAGTCACATTTCCTATCCAAAGAACATAATTATTGCAGGTAAACAAACTTATTAATATATAAAAAGTAAATACCCTGATGATAAACGATACAAACATTCTGTAAATTTAAAGCGGATTAGTGATGCCCCTCGGAGGCCGTAGCATAATATTGCCCTTATCTTGATTTAGACTTGAAGACCTAAAATAGGCCTCGCTTACGGCCAGGGGCAAGACTTAGGAAACTTCTTGAGCATAGCTTGGTTATGTGTTGACTGAGGGGCTATTGAAAACTTAACCAAGTCGAATTATTTTTACTCGGTAACGTATACAATTTTACAAACTGATAATAATATTATAAATTCTTGCAACATAGTACTGCAAAATTGTACTGCATACTTGTAGTTATAATTTTATGTTAGCCAGACCAATAGATTTTGTTGCACACGTGCGCAAAGGTGAAAAGTTCCATTTTGTTATGATAAAATATACAACAATTTTCAAACTGATAAAGTTATTATAAATTCCTGAAGAATATGGCACTAAAGAATAGATCCAGCCACACGCCTGCAGTTAAAATTTTACGTTAATTGGATTATTATATTTTGCTTTATGTGCAAAGATAAAAATTCAATTTTTGCATGATATTGTATGCAACAAAATTTTAAATTATTAAAGATATTACAAAATCCTGAAAAATCGCACTAAAAAAATATTGCGATTTTTTATGATAAAACATACAAACAATTTTTAAACCATTATAAAGATATTACAAAATCGTAAAACACGCATTAGATAATATTACCAAATTAATTATCAAACAAATGAAGTTCTCATTAATTTCTGCAATATACCAGTAGAAAGGAGTACCGTGCATGCCTAGTTAAACTTTTGTGTCAATTTTGCTTCGATAGGTTTGTCTGTGGCCTTTGACAGAGGTGAAAAATTCGACTTTTTTATGATTCTCGGAGTGAAACTTTTTCACAGTTTTGGCTTTATTAAACTAAATTCTTTACAAAATTCATATAGTTTTGAATTCTGGTTCTCAGCCAAATTTCATTAAGATCGGTAGAGAATTGCACCGTCAATCCAATAAAAGCTGAAAACCCAGAGTTCTCTGGAGAAAATAGATTTGTGGTTTATTTTGTTTATCATTGTACTTAGCGGCTTGCTACCATAAATCTTGATATCCGTTATTGCTTCCAAAACTTCCAGACGCACGTGGAACAAGTTATTGGTGATTGAAGCGCTCAATAAAGGAAGAATACAAGCTCAATTCTTTGAGAAACTGTTCTTTTATGTAGTCAGTTGATATTATATGTGAGAAGTAAGGTGAACGAAAAGACCGATATCATAGAGGAGGTGAAAAAAAGAATGAAAAGAAAGAAAGAATAAAAAGAGGGCGGCGAAATGGTTCGCAGGGGAATTCCTTGTCTATCCTGAGTCGACGTAACGAGAGGGAGAAATGGGTTGTACATGAAAACAAGGAGAAGGTCAGGCCTTCAGACTCTTGCAATAACCCGGTACCAGAAGAGACACGTTTAGCATTGACGATAGCAATCGTCTCCTTGAATTTGCAAAGCTTCGCGTCAGGCCTCAGTCCTCGTCCCGGGCGGACGATTTTCCTGAATCATGCCGAATTACAACAAAGCAGCTGCAACTATACCACCTTCGGGTATCGTTTTTCACCGATCATATGACTGAGACCTTCTAAGTATCTTCGGGGGAGCGTTCTTCGCCAATTTCTCTTCGTCTAAAATTTACTTCCGTAGAATCTTACATATATCGATATATCTCTCTTCAAATTTTCTACGAAGAACGAATTTCCAACTCCATCAATTTATCCAGGTTCTTTCTAATATAAGACGATTTGTAACCATGGTATATTTTTTCTTTCCGATCATCTTCTTCTGTTGAATATTTAGTGCAAAAGTTTGATAATTTCTCAAGGATCTATTCTGAAATTTAAAAAAAAATTATAAAACAACCGATTCAATATAATCTAAAGTGCGGCAATGAGAAAAAATTCTTTTTTATCTTATGCCTATTATTTCACTATTCCTTTGGTGTTTTTTAATAAACAATTTTTTTATCTCATTTAAAAAAGACATGTTCAGTGCGTCCCAGGAGGGAAATCTTGCTTGAAATTGGCAGCCTAAAATTCAAAAAATGAATAATAAAATTGACTAAGATACGCGGATACTATATATATACCGGTAACGGCGATACAACGCTGAAAACACCAGTTCTCGTAAGATTACTGAAGTTAAGCATTGTTGGGCGCGGTTAGTACTTGGATGGGTGACCGTTCAGGAATACTGCGTGCTGTTGGTCCGTCGTGGGTGTGGTGGGCCCACATTGGTAGTAAATATCCATCTAGAAACACTACCCGAATCGGGTAGTGAGGCAATGGACTTTCGAGTTCGAACTGCTAATCAATGTATGTATGTAAGATACGCGGATAACGAGTTCTTAAAATTATATTTATAATTATAATATTTCTAACTGACCAACCAATTACCTTTGAGCAACAACTGCACTTAACTCTTTTTTTGAACTTCAGATGAAGGGGGGGGGGGCATCGATTTTGTGACGATTTTGTAACATAGGGAAAGGGGAGTGATGCAGAATGCAACATCACACATGAAAAATAAATACACTCAACTCTCGATGTAAGAACGAATTCGGGCATGCTTTGCAGTGACCGTCAACATAAATTGAGGGAATCCAAAACTAAACAGTCAGGGCTGCGTAAACCATTTCTGTTGGATTTGGACGTATGCTAACAGCCGACGCAACTAATATAACGCGCTGAGAGTACTGCCCTCATGCTGTTCGTCACGCATGACTCTGCACCGCCTCTTTCTCGGTCCCGCGGTCCCCGCATCACTAAAATGCCGAGGACTTATATTCTAGAAACGACGTAAACTGAGGGTACTTACATCAAGTGTTGAGCGTACACATATATGTTTATAGTAATTTTTTTAAATGCTGGAAAAAAATGAAAATTGATGATTTTATTTTAAAAGTGAAGTATGTAAATATTATGATTATACGTTTTATGTTTAATTTTAGACGTTTATCAAGTTGAATCAGAGAAACAATTTTGAATTAAATTTGAGACGTCACTCTTGAGGTGCAAGCTTTGTGTGACGAGCTGCCCGGGTAAAAATATTTGGTCTTGATTTTGTCTTGGGTAAAAACTAATCCAAGACAATTCCAAGTCATTCTGTATGTCTAGCTCGTGAGACGGAACCATACTATTTTTGATGTCTTAAGGGTCATCACTAATCCGCTTCAAACTATATAGAATGTTGTCCATTTTTTCCTATCTCCAACAGTTCACTAGATACTTCTAGAAAATGATAGTTTTAATCTTGTTATGGAAAATTTTATATGCCTGCAGTTGTTGAGACAGACAGGTTCCGAATTTCTTATTTGAAAATTGTTCATTACAAAATAACAAGTTTCATCGGTTGTAAAATTTTAATCCTCAGCAGATGTCAACTGTTTGGCCCTTACCTAGCTACCTGTTTCCTGCACTGATATATATAATACACTGGATGTAGGATTCAATGGAACGATCTGTGCCTACTTGAAGGCGTCGGAGCCGCCATTTTTAAGGGATGTTTTGGTTGGGGACTATTCGGGACAGATCGAGATATGCGGGAGATTCAAATGTAGTATGGAAGAGAACTCAAAAATATTAATAAAAATCATGTAAAATTTAGTTTATTGTCAATGAGTGAATAGGCTAAAACTGGAAACTTAATAAAAAGTAATTACATAAATAAAAATAATCGAACAGTACAAAAAAAAGAAAGTCCATCGGTTTTTGAATTGGCGGAATACACATTTTGTAAACACGTGGTTTAGAATATTTATCAATTGAATTATTATGTATCCTGATAAAACCTGGAATTTAGCTAAAATTGCTAGTTTTCAATTAAAAATTTAAATCTTTTTTTGTTGAAATATCGAACCATGTATTATATTTCTCAACGAGGATTTATCTTCTTTGGTTGAAATCTACAAGGTATTACAGGAAACTACAGGATTTTACATTTTTCAATTCCGGTGTTTGACGTCATAAAAATCTTTTAATTGTACATATAATTATTGTAGAATGTTACAAGTCTTTACAAAAAAATACAAGATTTCACCAAAGTTGAAATATTTGGAAACTGTACTTAAAAATTGTGTTGTATATACTAGTACAGTTTATTGTAGAAATGTACAAAGTTAAAAAAAAATACAAACTATACACTTTTAGAATCCACATCAACGTTTCGACTTGTACTTTACTGTCAATTTTTGTAGGATATGAAATATATAATTTTCTACAAGAAAGTACAATAAAAATAATTTTTCACTTTTACCAAGAGCTTTTGCTATTATAATAAATCACAATGAATTGTAGTGCGATTATTGAAAATTGAACAATTACCGATTTTACAGGACGATTCTGAACAGATTTTAACGTTAATAATATAAATTTTTCAATTTGAAAGCCTCAGTAGTTAAACAAATCTAAACTTTTGATTGAAACTTCATAAACTATTCTTAATCCTAAAATAATTAAAAATTAATAAATTTATAATTAAACGCTCTTATTTAATTCCAAATCCTATTCAAATATTGTTTCAATCTAAAATTTTCTATTTTTAACCATTTAATTTGTATTTTTTTAATTAATGAAGACTTTTTTGGGATATTCAGCAATATTTTACTTTCCATACAATTTTAATTGTCCTATTTAACAAATTTTTAATATGTAACTGAAATTATTGAATTTTGATGCATAAATAACAATTGAACAATTATCAATTTAGAAAAAATGTGAGTTAGTTTGAGAGATATTTACAAGTTTTGAGAAGATCTAAACTTAATTTAAAACTGGACAAAATTTCGAGAAATAAAATACTAAATTGAGATTTCTGAAGATTTCGAAATAAAATTTTGAAGCTTTTTATGGATCTTTAAAGTTTTTGAGAAAACAAAATAATTTTTAAGTTTGCTGAGAAGATTCAATATTATTTTTTATTTTGAAAAATTAATATTAGGAGCAAAATTGAAAAAGATTGTAAACAGAATGCAGATGTTTGAAAATTTCGAACACAAAATTTATAAGCTTTTTAAGCATTTTGAAAAGTATTAAATGAATAAAAATTCTTATTTTTTTAGTTAATTTAAAAAGAATACTTATTAAAATGTTTAAGAAATGAGTTGTATCGACCCTCAGTAAAAATAATATTTGGATTTTGGTGGTGAAATTGGCTACTTTTTGCTATAAAAAATTTTTTTTACTATAAAATTATATCCTTCCACGAATCAACAAACATTTTTTGTACCATATTTCAGAAATAAATCACTGATGAGGGCCCATAATCGAGGCCGAAACGTCTGACATCCAAATATTATTTAATAAAATTTTCAAAAAAGAATCAGGATGATTTTAAGGTAATTTTTTTACTTTTGCAGAATTTTCAAAAAATTGTAGAAAAAATTCGGCTGCTTAAAATGATATAATTCAAAATTTTTAAAAAATAATTTTTCAATTCACAGCACTGAAAATGATAGCGTGGATTTCTGTTTTTTTTTTAATCTTCTAACTGTACAATGTATAAAACTTAAAATTTTGCAGTTTAACGACTTTTAATTGAAAAATTTTCAATTGAAAAGTGTTAAAAGCTTCCATTTGATACGCGTAAATTATTAGGCGTTTGAATTAAACAAATTTCAAGGTTCAATTCCTTAAGTTAAAAATTTGTAAAAAGACAATAAAAGTACAAAATTCGTCTCAATAATAGAAAAAAGTTGTACTTTCCTGTAATTTTGGTTGTAATTTATTGTATTTATTTGTAGATTGCTGTAAAAACAGTTTTAGGTTTCTGTACTTTCTTGTAAAAATTTTTTCACCAGGGAAATTAATCTTTTTGATCGAAAATCACCCTTTTGTTTAAAAATACATCATTTTATTTGAAAATTCATCTGTTTGGTTAAAAAAGTACTTATTTTGTTGAAAATTCGTCTTTTTCGGTTGAAGATTCCTCTGTTTTCGTAGAAAATTCAACTATTTGGTTGACAGATAACTTTTTTTATCAAAAATCCATATTTACTGGTTAAAAATTCAACTGATTTGTAAAAATTGATCTTTTGGCTTAAAAAGTCAACAATTTGATTGAAAAATAACCTATTTTGTTGAAAAATCTTATTTTTTTTAATGACTTCTACTATTTTTTATATTAAATTTTTTTGTAATCAGAAAAATTCAACCATTTCGTTAAAAGTTGAACTACTTTCTTAAACATATATTTTTTTGTTGAAGATTCATAGTTTTGGTGGAAAATTCGTCTTTTTGGTCAAAAATCCTTCTTTTTGATTACTTTTTTGACACATTATTGTTACTATTTTTTTAAGATTGAGCAGTTCCGAGCCCTGTGTATATTTATACCTTATAATTTTTTCTATGTAATTTTTATTCAACATTATTTCAAAGTCCGTATTCATGAGTTGCATAATATTATTGGCATAATATTAATATTACTAATTATTTAACTTACGCACATGCCACAAGAGTTTTATTCCTTTTGCTCTTTTAAATTATTATAATTTATATTATAATTTACCCACATTTTTATCCACAGAAAAAATATTTTGTACAAATTGGTAGCTTTTAAAGATTCCAATAAGTGTTTCACAATTCTAACGTATACATATTTAGAGGATATTACAATTATTATATTGTTCACTTGTAAAAACTTCAAAGTTTTATTGTACTTTTCAAGAGAAAAAAATACAAAAATATTGTAAACCACGTGTTTACAAAATATGTGTTCCGCCGATTCAAAATCCCAAGGACTTTCTTTTTTTTGTACTGTTCGATCATTTTTATTTATGTTATTACTTTTTATTGAGTTTTAGTTAGTTTTTTAGTTTTAGTCGATTCACTCATTGACAATAAACTAAATTTTACATGATTTTTATTAATATTTTTGAGTTCTCTTCTATACTACATTTGAATATCCCGCATATCCCGATCTGTCCCGAATGGTCCCGAACCAGAACATCCCTGAAAAATGGCTGCTCCGAAGCCTTCATGTAGGCACACGCGTTTTCCATTGAATCCTGCATCCAGTGTATTATATATATCAGTGGTTTCCTGGAAATGGCAGGCCCTGCCGATGGGATCCATAGTTTATAGAGGTCGGAGTATAATGGACAATAAAATTTACAAACTAAAACTTCTCTAATTTTGACCCTGGCAAATGTTAAGGCCACAAATTGGTAATATAATTTTCTTTAAGAGCAATTCGGTATATTTATCAAGACAAGTCAAGACAAGCAAGAGAAGCCTGTATATCTCCAATGTCTAGATGGTGAGACGGAACCAGACATCATGGTCCCAAAGACATATTGAAGACATTCAAGACAAAATCAAGACCAAATATTTTTACCCGGGTGTGACGAAGAAAGGGAGGGGTGGAACAAGTGTTAAAAATAGAGTGACGTAGTTTTTGAGCAGTTCCTAAGCATTTTATTAAGTGTTCGTTTTGTTGTTTGTGTTTTACATTCTTAATATAAATGAGAAGATATTTGTTTTATGTAAAATTTGTTTTTTCTTCGGCTTTCATCCACTTCCGCGTGTTGTGATGCACTGAGTCAGAAAAAACGGTTTTACGAGAGTATCTGTTTGCATATCTGTCTGTCTATCGGTCTATACTCTATCTGTCTGTGGCCTGTTGGTACGATCAATTAGGGGGCTATCCATATATCACGTGGACAATTTTTAACACTTTTGCCGCCCCCCCCCCTTCACTCTTCTGTCCAAGTAGACTTATTTCATATTTTACGAAAATATGGATATTATTAGTATTCAAAAGCGAGGAAGCCAAAAAGAGCCGTGAATTGGCGGAAAATTCAATTTTTCTTGAAAACATGAGCTTGCTGATATAAGGTAGTAAGACCGAAAAAAAGTCGTGAAAATATTCTAGTTTTTCATGTCTTCTCTTTAAAAAAATCCGCAGAACCAGGAGAACACGCATCCACGTGGATTTTGGTTACACCCCCTGGCCCCCTTCGTGAACAGTCGTGGACTTTGACATCCGACCCCTAACTGTTCACCTGGTATATGGGTGGCCCCTAGTATAGTTTTTTGTGGTTAAAAAATACAGGTTGAGTTTGTAAATCAGGCTCCTGCCACCATTATTTATGTTTTGACCCATAAAGATGCCCAAGATACCCAAAATACGATAAAATGTCATGAGAAAAATGTGTTCGTCCCAAGAAGAGGTACGAAATCGCTTTAAACCATATTTTAATAGGTCTAATAGTTTTTTATATAAAGATATAAATACCGTCATTAATACGTAATCCTTAATTAATAAAACCCGGAATTCACTTTCTGTATAAAAAAAATAACTTTGAAAGGAAAGGTTTCCGCACAAAATGTATGAAAAAGGCCTTTTGGTCCAAATTCACATGGCTACACTCGACTGAGCTGAACTGAAAGATGGTGGCAAGTCTAATTGTTTTTTTCCATTTCGTTCCTGGTGTGCCTTGCGACGATTTTAATACCAGAAAGAAAAAAATCGCCCCAATTACACCTTGATTATAATTCAACTTTCTGATGCTTCACCTTGTTGAGACCGACACAAAAAAAAATTTCTTTCGAATTTCGTATGAGGTGTTATAAGTTTCGTTAGCGACTTTTTTATGTGCTATATATATATATATATATATATATATATATACACATATATATATAAAAGGGTTAAACAAACACCGCAGGGTCCCACTGAGAGCAACCGCCATCCAAAAAAAGTCACCGGCTCCCAGTAGAACGGCGGTAAATCACACTTATGGCCACGTCTCACAACCGTGAGATGGGTGGTCACAGGGCTCGATGAAATCACAACGACAGGCCGGCGAAACCCTCGTGTGTCTTGAGGACACGAAGCGACCCAAGGATGACAGCTTTCTGCATCCATCTCGCAAGTGCCTTGGCATATTTTTGGCACGCGGGTATGGCTTTAAGGTTACGAACCAGTGATAGTTTCGCACCTCCGAGAGCACCTATCACAAGGACAATTACTTGTACCGAATATTTTGGGTACAGTCGTTGTAGCTCTCTTTTAAGGTCTTGATACCTCTCCTCTTTTTCTTTCTCCTTTGCAGTGATGTTGTATTCGGACGGAGCCGAGAATTCAATCACGAATATAGTTCGTTTCTCGAAGTCTTGGAGAACAATGTCAGGCCTCCAGTGCGCAACGGAAACAATTGTCGAGAATCTGAAGTGCCAGTATATGCGGCATTTCTCATTTTCGACAATTGACTCTATTCCTCTAGGAGCGTTTAGCGGAGAGGTATTTGGGCTAATGCCGTAAGAGTGACAGAGATGGTAATAAAGCACTCTTAGTGCCGCATTGTGCCTTTGGATGTAGGTCGTTCCCGCATGAGTTGGACAACTGGATAGTATGTGTCCTAGATGCTCGGGGTGTGCATGGCACGCTCTGCAGCTATCATCGGGAATGTCTTGGCTCAAAATGTCTGATCTTCCACATTTCTGTGGAAGATGCCGTGCATCCTCTTGTCGAGAAGCTGTTCGCGGAAGTTTTTCTCCCATGCTTTCTTAATCCGGGCCTTCAGAAGTGAGTATTCAAGATGGATAAGATTTGATGCATTTTGCTCACCCCTGATATTGAAGTCAAGGCCGAGTGTTTCAGCAGCCTCCTCCGCTGCTTTGTACAGAAACGCCCCTTTGCCCACTTCTTCGTGTTTCCTAACCATTTTAAGAAGAGGGTCTTGTCCATTGGCAACTATATGTGCTGTACCTAGAATAATTCTGTTATGAAGACATTCAAGATTCAGTATTCCGCGACCACCTAGGCGGCGTGATATGTAACTTCGCGGAACAGAAGACTTAAGGTGCATGCTCTTGTTCATGTGCAAAACCTTTCGCGTCGCGATATCAAGGGATCTGAGCTCGTCTTTCGTCCATGGAACCACTCCAAATGAATAGAGTACTACCGGGACGGCAAGCATGTTCGTTGCAGATACTTCGTGTCTCGCCGACAGTTCCGAAGACCAAATCTGCCGGATGAGACGTTTGTATCTACATTAGAGAGTATCCTTTATAGATATCACGTCCTGAATGCGGCTCTGTGGCACGCCCAGGTATGTATAGGTCTCTCCAGCGCAAAGGTGTCGTATAGCGCTTCTGTCAACGAGCTCAGGATCTTCGGGGATACCATTAAGTTTTTCTTTCTTCAAATTAACCTCGGCGCATTTCTCTAACCCGAACTCCATTCCAATCTTTCGAGTGTACTCTTTGACAATTTTTAGAGCTAGATGTAGTTTCTCTTGATTTCTAGCAGAGATCTTAAGGTCATCCATGTAAAATACATGTGTGACCTCACGCTTTCGGTTTCCACGTTTGCCGCAGAGGTACCCTTCGGAATGGCGAAGTGCGGGAGATAGTGGCATTAATGTGAGGCAAAAGAGAAGAGGGCTCATGAGGTCGCCCTGAAACACACCTCTCTGACAGGTTATACTGTTAGTGATCACACGATGTTTTCCAGATGAGATAGTAAATCTGGTTTTTCAAAGCGGCATTAATCTCTCTATGCACCTCACAATGTGTGGATGAACCTTTAAGCTTTCCAACAGACAGATGATAAGTCTATGGGAGGTTGAATCGAAAGCTTTCCGGTAATCAATCCAGGCCATCGATAGAAATCGCTGATAGGATGCTGCATCTTTACAGGCCACACAGGTCCAATTGTCCGAACAATCCTACCATTTAGGATAGCTGTGAAGATCTTATACAGTGTGTTCAGACAAGTTATTGGCCTGTAATTCTTAGGGTCAGTTAAGTTGCCCGTCTTCGGCAGGAGCACTGTGCGCCCTTCCACCAACCACTCCGGAATAGGCTCTTCCGACTTTAGATATGAGGTGAAAATGCGGGCGAGATGCTGGTGGGTTGAAGGAAACTTCTTCCACCAGAAGGTCTTGATACCATCTGGCCCCGGAACGGAATTGTTCTTCATTCCTCTTAATACGGTTTTCACCTCCTCGTTAGTGATAGGTTGGCATTCCTCCTCAGGTGTTATGAGGGCATTGCACAGCTCTTTGAAGCTATTTATGTTCTTTGAGCCTTCTTTAGGTGGATGTTGAACTTCGTAGACTTCTCTCCAAAATGCTTCGACTTCCTCTGGTTTGGGCGGATGGTCGACAGTAACTGCAGGGTCTTGGAAGAGTTTAGATGGGTCAAATAAAAACTGTTGATTTTCTCTGACCCACCTCTCTCTCCGCTCTAGACTTCTCCTAGCGTTAGATGGTACTCGTATTTTGTCAACAATATGCTGCCTGATGGTCAGTAGCTTTGACTTGTTGATTCTGTGATGACGGATCCGCAGTTCGCGCGCGAACTGTCGAACCTTGGCAGTGAAAGTCCTGCCAGATGTTATGTAGTCAATCACTCACTGAATGCGGGACGCGTACTGTCTGGCCCAGCCTATCTTTGTGCTCAGTTGATGCATTCGCCTTTTGGTCTTATGATCAACCGTTGGTTCCGTTTGTCGCAGTGTCGCCTCTCTTTCTCTGTTGCCGGCTTGTTCTGGCTGTGGTTGAGTAGGCGCTCCGCTTATATAACCCCTTTTACGGAGGTCCTCGGCACGGTTTCGCAGACGGTTTTGCGAAAAATCCGAGAGCTCTGGGTGTTTTTCGCACCACAGAGTATGGAGTCGTGCCATGTAACCTTTTCGTTCAGGCGCCATACTGGCATCATAGCACTCCAGCAGGTCGTCCTTGAATCGATCCGCCCACTCAAAAGTAATGTGATTCCGCCGGTCAATCGTACTAACTTCGTCTTGATTGGATCCCCCAACTCTAGGGTAGTCGGCATTGTTGTCCGACCCATTGTCGGGAGCCCAGCGCGTTCGATTGTTTTGAACCGCACTTACTACAACTATGTTTGGTGTTGTCATTGTTGTTCCCACGAGCAGCTAGGGAAAAGGGTTGGTCCATCCTTGTGGAGCCCCGCATGCAAGGACAAGGCTGTATACTCTGAGAGGTCGCCCGGTATCCCAGATTCACCGTTTGAGACACCTCACCCAGGTGCCATTCAGCGTTCGGCACGGTTGTTACGCCTCCGCTTGGGATTTATTCCTTCGGGACCATCGCTGGACAATTGTCCGCGACTGCTTATCAATTATTGTAACCATATTGAACAGAAACCCTTGGTACAGGGACCCTCTATCCGCAGCCCGAGGACGCGTTCGGTGGGTTTGTCATAGACCCTTCGGCCCTTATATATATATATATATATATATATATATATATATATATATATATATATATATTCTGTGCACCCTCATGCATCAATTCCATGAAACACGAAGTGTTCCAAAAGTATTAATTTTTATGTAAATATGACAGTTATAAATAGTGCACGTGCCTGATCTTGCTCTGTTTTTATGAACTAATTGTCTATAAATGCGTTTATAGAATAATGTTCGATAAATAAAGTTTACGACGAACTTTAGGTTGAAAATATTATCCGTTATTTTCTATAATTTCCTTTCGTTTTAAAATACGATAGAAGAACAGGATTCAGGTGTTGGAATTTTAATCATTTTTATTTTTACTTTATTTACTTTTTGTTTTGCTTTTGAGAAATTAAATACCATTATTTTTGTTATTTCTGAAAAGAACAGCAATAAAACCACATCTTTGGAGAGAAAATTCAGTGTCTCATTTGTCGTACACAAAGAAAAATGGGAGTGGAAAATTGGGTCTTTAGTGCTGGTAGTCGAGGTATTCATTACTGAACTGGCGTTGTGAAAAAAATTAGAGATTGAAATTAGGTTATTGATTTAAGTGCAATCGCTGTATCA
>CAKNYM010050887.1:172430-208522 GCA_932195095.1 Andricus curvator
TGGTCTTTACCCAAGCCAAAATCAAGACCAAATATTTTTACCCGGGATATCAGTTGCTTCCAGTGGGACCCTGCGGTGGTTGTTTAACCTTTTTTTAAATCGTATATAAATATATATATATATATATATATATATATATACATATATATTAGGGTGGCCCTCATTTTTCACTTTTCGAATTTATTTGCCCCCCCCCTCTCTTGTTAGTGGAATGCCCAACAAAAATCTCCAAATCTTAGCAAAATCGGTTAACATGTATGGATATCGCAAAGAACGTGAAGTTTTCCATTAATTTAACATAAGAAATTTTCAACTTTCCATAAATATAATATTTACACATGATGATATGTTACAAATAACTCCGTATTTCAGTAAATTGTACAGAATTCGTCAGACAATAAGAATCAGTCATAAATGTTGAGGGTGAATGACTTTAAGCCACTCTTATGGGTCCCCAAAGAAAACTCCATAGGTGTCTTTGAATTTTACTTATGACTTATCCAACGTAATAAATCTGGAAGTAAATATGAATAATAATTAATATAATTATAAATTCTAATACTAATAATATGTCGTTGAAAATTTATCCGGTAATTATAAAATGGAGATCTAAGAAAATTCACGGAATATCATAAATAAGGGCGGCGTAGTGGTGTAAATATAGACATCAAAATATCCACAAACTAAACTATAATATCTCAAATATAAACGATACATAATTACCATATTTATAAACAACGCCACAAAATATATTGATAAATCATTAAAATATATTACTTCTGCAATTTTAGGTTATGTAATTTAATATTGTGAAATACCCAATTTTTGTACAACGATATTCATGGCCAATGTTGTAAATCAGCGCATCAAAATATATCGCTGAATCATTAAAACATTATGACCTATAATTTTAAAAACTATACTCCGATTCGGTACTCAGTTCACAATATAAAAATTATTGAACATGTATTTGCATCGAAATCTTTAAATAATTTTTACTTAATCTTTTTTAATTTGAACTTTCATTCCTTAAAATATGAAGAGAATGTTTACATCTAGATGATAGTTAAAATCACTCTCTTAAAATGAACCAGTGAAATCTCACTGATTTCCAGTGAAATCTCACAGGTTGAACCAGCCAGAAGTGTGTCACTAGCAAACATTGGGAATTCACTGGTTCACTCAGTGAATGCCGGCCCTGGTTTAATCAGTGAGTTTCACTGGTTTGTCAGTACCAGTAGTCATCTGGTCATACGCCTTGTCGTCTGTCAGCTGGTTAGGTATGACACTTATCATTCATCACTATTGTGGTAACAGTTTCAAAATTATCTTTTAGAAACGTGCCGCGTCGCTCAAAGTCAAACCCAAGTGGCCAGGGGCCTTACCACTTTCAAGCGGAAGATATTATATTCCCTGCGTATTGCAGCCAGGCGCTAAATATTTGTAACACAAACACTCGTACACAATAAGGTTCGTTTTTACTCGAGAAATGCCAGAGACCTGACCGGCGACGCGCGCGTACCAGACGAATGAGAGGTTCATGTCTTGCCCGCGTGGAGCGCTATATCACTGGTTCAATCTATCATTTGGATTCACTGGTATATTCAATAACGCTATTTTAGTTGAGTTCCTTACTGATTCACCCAGTCAAAGTGGAAAAATCACTGGTTCACCAGTGATAATTCAAAATACTGATTCAACCAGTGATAATTTCACTGGTTCAGTTCAAGAGAGCATATATAAATTTTGAAGTAAAATTAATACATCATTTTTGTGAAATAAAAATAAAATTTTTCCATTCGGAGTCGTTTGTCGGTGTACTGTTAATTACTTGTGTTATGTTTAAAAGGTATAATTAAAATTTTCTGAGCGCAAGTACTATTGATCTGCGCTCAATGCTGCTAACACTTAAAATATGATTTATTAATAAACTCTCATACTTATTAAAAACAAATTAATAGAAAAATAACAGCGTATCAAAATACATTGCTCAATAATTAAAATCTATGTTGCATATAATTTTGAAAATTAAATTCAGATACTCATTTCACGACCATGTTTGTCAATCAGTGCATGAAAATACATCGTTAAATCAATAAAACATATACAAAAAATGAAAATAAAAAAAAATAAAAATAAAATAAAAAACATATATAAAACCTATACATTTCTAAAATTATATTCTGATGCGATACTCAGTTAACAATATCAAAATTATTTAAGAATTATTTGTATCAGAACGCATAAATAATTTAGAAAAAAAGCAGCGTATGAAAATACATCGCTAAATAATTAAAACATATATACATATAATTTTGAAAATCGAATTCAGATACAGTAACAGCAAAAATTTTCAGTCCACTAAAAAAATAGAATTAAAAACATGCCTCTCAGATAAACCGGGATCGAGATAGCATATATGAAACATCGACCTATTTTCCGTTTTTAAGCGATTTTCGATTCTCAATCGATTCTCAACTTCCACTTTCTGCATGCTTAAGGGAAGTAAATTGAAAAAAATAAAACAATACTAAACTGAAGCTAGAATATCCTCTTTAAAATTCCCAAGTCGAAAATCGGTTCGTTGAGCGGCAGTCAAACTTATATCTTTTGTTAATGCACTGAAAACAACAGACAAAAGATTGCAGTCACCACTGGACCGTCCGATTTTCGTCTTGGGTACGCTTCCGCATTTTTCATGATAATTCGAGAACCAGTGAATATTTCGCTATATTCTTAATCTCATTTCAAAGAGGATATTTTAGACTTTAATTCAGAGAATCTTTGTCTGGAAATCTGAATTATTCATATTTCAGCATTTGTCAAGGTGAATAGAAGTAAACTTTGGGAAGTCCTTAAAGAGTACGGAGTAAATGGATGGCTCCTACAGGCAATAAAAACAATATATACAGGTAGTAAAGCGAGTGTAAGGGTTAATGGGAAACTGAGTGACTGGTTCGATATTATACAAGGCGTGAGACAAGGATGCGTTATGTCCTCATGGCTATTTATCATGTTTATGGGTAAGTGTCTAAGAATGGACCTCTTCGACGAAGAAGGTGTAGATCTCGAGACAGTAAGGGTACGTGGGTTAGCTTTCCCAGATGACAAAATTGTTATGGCAGAATCAATCGAGGACTTGCAAAGAATGTTGAGAAAACTGCACACAAGCATGTAGAAAATGGGCCTCAGAATTAACGCAAATAAAACAAAAATCATGGTGTTTGAAGGAAAAACTAAGAAAATAATGTGCAGCATTGTCCTAAATGATGAGGGATTAGAACAAGTTGACAAGTACGTATATCTGGGTAGCCTATTCACTAGCGACGGAAAGATAGATGGGGAGTTAGATAGACGCATAAATGGGGGTAAGAAGGTTTTAGGTAGAGCAGGATCCATTACCAGAAGTAAAAACATATCAAAAAAAGATAAAATTACAACACATAATTCTATATTTGTACCGACTGTACTATACGGTAGCGAGACATGGACCTGTCAAGAAAAGGACAAGAGCAAAATTATCGCGATTGACATAAATTTCCTACGCGGGAAAACACTGATGGTCAAAGTGAGAAACGTAATAATCCTCAAAGAATGCGATGCAAAAGAGACAATAATTGACATATGGGAAAGAAATCAGTTAAGATGGTTCAGACATGTTGAAAGAATGAAAGATGAACGACTAACAAAACAAGTGTATAAAGGTAAAGTAAATGGCAGTATTCCCAGAAGCAGACCGCGAAAAGAATGGTTAGAATGTGTGAATGAGATCTTAATTCGAAGAGACATAAGAAGCCATAGAAATACGAGAGCTTGCCTGAAAAAATTGCATGGACGTGAAGAAGCTAGCAAAGCATGCCAGGGCAGAAAAGTGTGGCTACAAATAGTTAATAAAAAGAGTGTCAGTAGAGTGAATGACGCCTGAAACAAAAGACCTTCGATCCTAATGGGCCCGAGTGGGAAACCTCACATGACGACCTTGTGAGCCTCTTCATTCGGGGTGATCGCTAGAGAGATTGTTCAGCAACCTGGGTCGGAGCAGTGTTGCAGAACGAACGTGTTATTTAAATAAATAATACGAGAATTCTAGATCAATCTAAAAAATCTATACCACCTACCTCACATTACTCCTTTCCACACCGAGCGTGTCACGCCTACCCGGAAGGGAAATGGCTTAATCGTATTATAATAATAATAATAATGTGAAAAAAATCAATCAGTCAATCATTACTTAATCAGTTCACAACATAAAAAGTAATGAACAATTATTTGCATTGAAACGTTCAAATAATTTTTACTTCATATTTTTTTTTAATTAATAATCATTTTTTAAACTAATTCCAGAAAAATTTGAAACACATGTATAAGTAGTTTTGAAATCTAAAAACAGATACTCATTTTGTAACATCACAAACATTCACCAAAATTGTATAATGGGAATAGAGGTATTTTAAATGTAAATAAACTTTTATTATACAAATTATTGCCAATATTCAATTGCATAACCCTAAAATAAATAATCGATTTATGTGACACAGTTGAGAATAATTAAAATTTAATCTTCATGTAATTTAATATTGTGAAAAAAGCATTAGATATTTAAATTGAACATTCAAATAATTTTTTTTGTATATATTTAAAAAAAAAATTTATTTTATTTCTAGAAATGTGAATGATTAATAACCTTTTAAAATTGTAAAATTATTTAAATAAGTTATTTTATTGCTATCGTAGATTAAAGTACTCATGGTGTACTCAAGTACTCACGTCTAGAAAATACGTCCATTTCGCGACTTACCTGAAGAAAAAAAATTTAACTAATTAAAATTAGTTAAAAATGACTGAGTAATCTTACGTTACCATTTAATGATTGATTATGAAAAAAATGTATGGAGCTTTCTTTGGGGACCCATAAGAGTGGGTGAAAGTCATTCACCCTCAAAATTCATGATTGATTCTTATTCTCTGACGAATTCTAAACAACATACTGAAATACAGAATTGTTTGCAACATATTAAATCAATGGGAAACTTCATGGTCTTTGCGCGACCCTGAATATCAAACGATTTCGCTCAAATTTAGAGAAAAATTTTTTTTGCCATTCAAACAAAACTGGGGGGTGAGAGCAAAGAAATTCTATAAAAAATGCCACCAAGTATGATTAATAATCACCCTATTATAAATGTGACGGTTCAAGCCGGGTGAGCGGACCATCCGTGGATCACCCGGTCGCTCAGCAGTTGTACCAACACTCCTTGGTGCAAAAGCCCGAAATAACTATGTACTTCGGGCTTGGACCAAGTAGTTTTGGTCCAACTGCGGAGCGTCCAAGCCACAATGGTCCAAGTCCGAAATGACTTTGCTGTTCTGATTTCTCTTCGTGATCGTTTTAGTTCAACGTATCAAAATTATTGAATGTACTTAGTTGATCATACTGAATGCCTGTTTTACTAATTCTCTCTCATACTTTAAACCTAAATTTTTGTGGAACATGAATAATTGATTAAATGTCTCACCTAATTTAAAAAAAAATTGCAAAAGATTCTTCTATGAGCTTTTCAGTCATATGTATAAAAAACTATTTTGAGTCAACTGTTAATATTTTATTAGAGGCCGATGATCATTGTAAATTGAATCATAAAATTATTAAATCTTCTTATTTTTCGCCGAGAACATTTTTTTCCATCAAATCAATTTCAGATTTGTCGAAAAGTTATTTTTCTCAATGAAATGTATTCATTAATATCAAAAATTAATAAACAATATTATTCTTTATATTTTGTTATTCAGAAAATTCGAAAGTAAATAATTATCACTTATTACAAAAAGCGATGTATTTAATGAATGTTCACTCATATAAAAAAATTTAACTCTATTTTCAAATCTATAAAGTGGAAGGTCTGCTGAGAATATGACTTTTTTTGTATTGAAAATCCAAAATTAGTATGATGGGGTGTAAGTAGATTTTGTTTTGTTTGAACAATAATATTTTTTAAAGTTACGCTTAAAGTCAGTTTTTATTCAGTGAATCTGCTCAGGGATATACGAGGGCGGTCCGATAAGTACTTAGCCTACAAAATAAAAACGAAAATTTTGGAAAAGTGGCGATTTATTTCTCAACATAGTCTCTTTTCAGCTCGATACACTTGACCCAGCGATGCTCCAACTTCTTTAACCCGTCTGAAAAATACGTTTTCTAGAGGTCTGCAAAGTAAGCCTCCGTGGCGGCGATAACCTCGTCATTCGACTCAAATTTCTGCCCGGTGACTGACTTTTTCAAGTTTGGAAACAAAAAGACGACGCACGGGGCCAAATCTGGAGAATACGGTGGATGGGGCAGCAGTTCGTAGCCCAATTCTACACATTTCGACACTGCTCTGAAATGGTCTCACGGTTGCGCTTGTTGTCCGGAGTCAGCAAACGCGACACCCATCGCGCCGATAGCTCTCTCATGCCCAAAATTTCATGCAGGATATGACCCAAGCGGTCTTCTGAGATGCCTACTGTCTCAGCTATCTCGCGCACATTCAATCGGCGGTCTGCCAATACGGAATCGTGGATTTTTGTCAAGTTATCCTCCGTGGTAGCCGTTTTCGGGGCACCTGGTGGTGGCTCATCAAAAACCGACGTTCGACCACGTTGAAACTCGTTAAACCAATTTTTGACGGTCCTCATAGAAGGAGAAGAGTCACCGTACACAGCATCCAAGCGCTCTTCGATTTCGCTGCGCGATTTCCCTTCCAAAAACAAGAATCGAATCACCGACCGATATTGCTCTTTCTCCATTTTTCTAAAATCCGGGGACACGACAGCTTCTACACGCGGTCAAAACAAAACTACGAGTCCGATTCGGCTGAAATTTTAACAGTAGCCGTCTAGGACAATGTACTACACCATGATGATCATGGTACTACACGATAGTAAATTTCTCTTGCGATAGTAGCGCCATCGGGCGGTGAGGCTAAGTACTTATCGGACCGCCCTCGTAGTACTTTTTCAAGAAAAAGTGTTTGGCAGATTTTACCATTATTCTTTTGACTTTCAGCAACAAGTTGTTATGAAAAATACCTTTTTTCCATGCTGAAACTTGCCTCAAAAAAACTTAAAAAAAGGGTATAACGAAGGGCTAACAATAATTTCGATAATTTTTTCACCAATTTTCTATCTGCAATAGTTTCGTCGTAAAAAAAATATTATTTGAACAATTCCCATAAGCAATATAACATAATTGAATATAAATATACGTTAATTAACAGCTACAATATTAAGGACTGAAATACAAGTCACGAAACGGGACCAAACACAATAAAAACTCTTGATTGGTTTCCGAGTTAGCTTAATTTGTTCAAATTAAAGATTTCGGTAGCGAGTCACTGATTACTTAACAATTTGTCAGACATGGCTGAATGAATTAAGTCCAAATTCAAAAACTAGTAAAGATATTTTGTTGTTCTTGGTTACATTTTGCAACTGATATGTTAGAATTTACTTATGACCAATTTTAAATGAGAAAATTTTTTTCATATTAATAAATACCCTATTGTTATTTTCTCGAGACATGAAGATTTCAATTGAATAAAAAATATTAATTTTAAATTTTAAATAATTTTCTGAATCAACACCAAAGACATCCATGATCACTAGGGTGGTTCCAATTCTTTTTATCGAATTTTCATGCATATCGCCTGAAAATTTATTCCGAATCGTGAATATGAGCTGGATTGAGATGAAACTCAACATTTCTCATCACAATTACCTATAGAATACGAATGAAATATTAATTTTTAAACATCACCACCATAAGTCTGTTTTGTAGAGTTCCAAAAAAATCCCATAAGTGAAAAAATGGATTTATATAAATTTATATAAATGTTTCAAACAATTTATTATTGTTTCTAGTAATTTTATCATAGAATAGTTAGAAAGACACGGCTTCTTCAAAAAAATTTCACTTGGTTATAACTATCTTCTCCTATAGTAATGCTAGATGGTTGCGGTTTTTCCCTAAATTTGCAATTTTTGCCCACTTTGTACTTAGAGTGAGGTAATAAGTAATAAAATCTAACAAACCTTATTGCTCAAACAAATCATTATTGATTATAACTATCTTCTCCTATATTGATGCTAGGTAGTTGCGGTACTTTTCTACTTTTCACTTAGTATAGTAATAATTAATAAAAGTTAAACAAAATAGTTATTGAATCAATTTGTTATTGTTTATAACTATCTTCTTGTAGATGAGGCTACAAAGTTTTAGTTTTTCTGAAATGTTTAACTTTGCTTCGCCTTTTTAGTTATGAACAAATAATAAATAAACATTAGGATTATTCATATTTTGAACAATCTGTTTCTTTTTTGTGAATATATTTTTCTGAAATGAAACAGGTATTTTAAATATGTTTTAAATTTTCTACATGGATCCCGGGGATACCCCAGTGAATCTCCAGGGTAGGAGGGGGGAGGGGGATGATATTAAACTATGTGCAATACCAAATTCTTCTTTTACGCTTTGCAATAAACTTGTTGTTGTAATTAAAAGCAAAACCTTAGAACTCATTCACAGGCCTAGTCCACACACCTACTTTTAATATTATTCCATTCAATGTTTTTGTCTCTTGTGTAGAATAGATTTTTGTATAAATTATTTTTTTAAGCATTGGGAAAAGAGCAAAAATAATTTATTTAAAACAATACAATACTATTCAAAAAATGATTTTTGTTGAGGTTCACTTATTATTTGTAAACAAATAAAAAGTCAAAGCTAAACTAAAGATTTCAGAAAAAATCAACTTTCCAGCATTACTCTGAGAAAAGACAGTCATAAAAAATGAGCAATTGTTCAAATAAGCATGTTTTTTAACTGAGAGAAGATAGTTATAAACAATAATAATATGTTTATATAATTATTTTTGCTAAATTGAATTAATTATTAACCCACTCCAAGTGAAAAGTAGACAAATAGTTGAAAATTTCTGAAAACACCGCAACTTTCTAGTATTATTCAAATTGAATATTATTAACAATAATGATAAATTATAAAAAACAATTAATTTTGTTACTTTAATTAATTGTTAACCACACTCTAATTAAAAATTGGACCAAAAGTGAAAAATTGTTGAAAAAACCGCATCTTTCCAACTCTATTCTAAGAGAAAAATGCTAGAAACAGTAATAAAGTATTTAAACCATTTATATAAACAACTAATTATGTTGAGTTTCCAGTGGTGTAGTCGAGGCCTGGCGGAGCCTGGCGCAGCCAGGGTACTTTTTTCAAAGGCCTGGCGGCGCCAGGCCACTTTCTTGTCACACGGAAAATTTTTCCAGTTATGGGCCATTCCTAAACTATATTACCAATCTTAGACTTTTTTGATCTCCCCCAAAAGTAACGTAGCTGTTGGCTAAAGACGGATTTTACGTTTATAAATTGTTTTTAATAAAATTAATGTAGATAACATATTGCATTCAATACAAAAAACTTGAAATTCCTAAGATTTCAAGCCGAAATATATTGCTTTTTTAACAAAATAGTTGATTTTTCATCCAAAAAAGTTTTTCTACCCAAAGAAATGAATTAAAAAAAAAATTAATTTTTAATTAAACCAATTTAACCAAATAATAACATTTTCAAGACAAAAAGACGAATGATTTCGAAGAAAGTTGAATTTTAAAAAAAGTTACTTTTCGACCAAGAAAGATAAATTTTCAACCAAGAAGGATCTTTTTTCTACCATAAAATATGAGTTTTTAACCTAAAAGGATACATTTTTAAAAAATAGTTGAATTTACATCCAAAAATGATAATTAATATTTAAATTTTCAACCAAAGAGATGAATCTTCTACCAAAAAAATGAATTTTGAAGAAAGTAGTTGAATTTTTGATAAAAAAAATGACTTTTTGAAATATAGTTACATTTTCAACAAAATAATTAAATTTTTCAACCAAATAATAGAATTTTTAACCAAACCAGATGAATTCCGAACCAAAAATATAATAGTAGCCTTTTCAATAAAAAAAAGAACTTTTACCTAAAAATATAGTTGGATTTTCTTATTGGGTGGAAACGTAGTTTATGGAAAGTACCGCCAGGCCACTTTTTCTTTTAGGACTACACCACTGTGAGTTTCAATTCAATTCAGGTAATATTAACGATTCTGAATAAAAATTACAAAAACGCCTTTTTTTCTTATGGAAAATACGAAAAATAATCATATTCAATATTCATTTATGAAATTGCTTATAACAATGCTTATGAGTATTTTATGATTTGATTTATATTAATCATCGTCGTCTAACAGAATTTTAACAGTTTCACTTGACATCGTTTTTTTCTAATACTAAAAACGCCGTAGCAGAATTTTTCATACATTTTTTTTGCAATCAACGGCCATACCAAGCTGAAAACCCCAGTTCTCGTCAGATCACTGAAGTTAAGCAGCGTTGGACGCGGTTAGTACTCGGATGGGTGACCATTCAAGAATACTGACATGAGTGCTGTTGGCACATCGTGGGTGTGGTGAGCCCACACTTGTAGTTATTTATAACTACAAGAAAAACCTAGAAACACTACCCGAATCGGGTAGTGTCACGCCTACCCTGAAAGGGAAATGGTTTAATGGTATATATATATGTCAAATATTTAATTATTTATTCATGTTTCATAAATTTTTATTTAAAAATTCTAAACAATAAGGTGTTTTCAAATTAAAATATAAGAGGAAACTCTGATTTCCTCACTTTATTGATTTCAAACATGTATTATCGTTTCAATGAGAAATGGCAAATATTTCATTAGAGATTCAATATAATCCACTGAGTACATTGAATAATTTTGATACTTTGAATTAAAGTCCAAGCCCGAAGTATATAGTTATTTCGGGCTTGGACCAAGGAGTGTTGGTCCAACTGCAGAGTGACCGGTCTATCCGCGGAAGGACCGTTCACCGGGCTTGGACCGTAACATATACATATATATGTATATATAATTTTAAAAAAAGAGTTAAACAACCACCGCAGGGTCTCACTGAGAGCAACTGCCATCTAAAAAAAAATGACAATAGCCCTCCGTAGAACCGCGGTAAATCACACCTATGGCTACGTCTCACAACCGTGAGATGGGTGGTCACAGGGAACGACGAAATCACAACGACAGGCCGGCGAAACCCTCGTGTGTCTTGAGGACGCGAAGCGACCCAAGGATGACAGCACTCTGCATCCATCTCGCAAGTGCCTTGGCATATTTTTGGCACGCGGGTATGGCTTTAAGGTTACGAACCAGTGATAGTTTCGCACCGCCGAGAGCACCTATCACAAGGACAATTACTTGCACCGAATATTTTGGGTACAGTCGTTGCAGCTCTTTTTTAAGGTCTTCATACCTCTCCTCTTTTTCTTTCTCCTTTGCAGTTATTTTGCATTTGGACAAAGCCGTGAATTCGATCACGAATATAGTTCGTTTCTCGAAGTCTTAGAGAACAATGTAAGGCCTCGAGTGCGCAACGGAAACTGCTGCCCGAAAATCGTAGTTCCAGAAAAATTGGCACTTCTCGTTTCGGACAATTGACTCTATCTCCCTTGGAGCGTTCGGCAGGGCAGGGTCACGACCAACACCGTAAGAGCGACAACGATGGTAATAAAGCACTCTTAGGGCCGCATTATGTCTATAGATATACGTAGTTCCTGCGTGGGTCGGACACCCTGATAGTATGTGTTCTAGGTACTCAGCGTGTGCATGACACGCTCTGCACCTATCACTGGGAACTTCTTGACATACAGCGCGGTCACGGTATGCTAAGGTGGAAATGACACCGTCCTGGCATGCGAAAATAAAACCCTCTGTACCTCAATTAAGCCCTGATGATCCGAGGAAAGCAAAAGTTTGCTCTTTCGACAAGGACTGTTTTTCTACATTTCTGTGAAAGTTTCCGTGCATTTTCTTGTCGCGTAGCTGTTGGTGAAATTTTCCAACCTCTGGTTTCGTTACTTCGGCTTTTAGAAGTGAAGCATCTAGATGGAGTAATGCACTTTCCTCACTTCTGATGTTAAAATGCAGGCCAAGGGTCTCGGTCGCTTGCTCCGCGGCTTTGTAAAGGAACGCTCCTTCGCCAATCATCTCGTGGTTCCTATATATATATATGAGTGGAGTGGCCTCTCGCTGCTTGGGATTGAGAGACGTTCAGGGGCCCCCTACTTTGCACACAGCGCCTCAATTTCAAGCCTATGGATGAGCTGGCTTATATTTCTTTAGAGCCGATCTAAAACGTAATTCTGTGTTGCATAAGATTGCATAACAGTCTGACGGCTCTGATCAGGTGATAATCTACGATTACAATTAAACTATCAACACATTTTTTTTAAAATTAGATTGATTTTAAATCTTCATCTAAACATGACACTTTAAGAAAAATTTAGATAAACTTTATTTATTTGGGTCTGTCTATTGGGCATGCTTATTTTATTTTTTGCTTCTAGCAGTAAATAAATCGAGAATTGCATCAAACCACTCTGGCGTTATTGATTCTGGATAGATATCCATCTTAACTAATTTGTTGTCTCTTTGTGTTACAGGTAAGTGTGCTTCTGGTTCAACATATTTGCAGAAAAGTGAGTAAATAATTTTTATGTAAAAATGAGGCGAGCATTAGTCAAACTAATTCAACTATGGTGTAACTTGAATTTGATACCTACGCCGCGTCATATCGTGCATGTAAAAAATTCATGTACAGATCATGTAATCATCTTACCTGAAAATACAGAGAACAATCATTTCTCATATTATGAGAAGTCAGAAATTTAACTGGACTACGCTGAGTTCGTTGAAAATAATTTCGTGGCTAGCAGCAATCTTTATCTTCAAGGACCCTTCTCTATCTACGCCTGGTTTTTTGTTTCCTATCCTATATTTTATACGCCAACTGGAAGTTCTCGTTAACGAGCTATCGATTTCATAGACGTTAACGAGTTCGAGGCAGCGATGGCGGCATCCGAGCGGGTCTTCAAGATCGGCTCTTCCTGCAACGATGCGCGTAAATCTCATTCCTCCAGTGCCTAGGCCCTAGAGAATTCGAGCTCGTCTCAAGCACGAAATAACACCTCTCTTTGTACGGCACGAAGCGCCACCCATAAATTGTTGAGCGCCGAAGAAGCGGTTCTGGAGCAGACCTGGACCGGGCCACCCGGGACGATGACGCGAGTGGCCAGTGGAGGAAAGAATGGGTGAAAGATAGAAGCGAAGATACGTGCAAATGTGAGTAAGAAGGAAGGAAAGACACGCGCCCAGTCTGGACCCTTCGCCCACGCCTGCATACCGAGAGGGCCTTTTAACCCGTTGCTTTCTTCTTCACTCCCCCTACCCAACCCACTTCTCCCTCTTCCCCACCCATTCCGGTCCTCCACCCGTTCGTCCACCACCTCCCTCCTCCCATTTTTTTCTCACGATTTGGACGCGCTAACCACGTAACACCTTCATTGGAATCGAAGAAGGTACCGAAGAAATCGTGATACCACCCAGGATCACGATGAGGTTGATAAAGGAGTCGCCTGGGAAACCACCTACGCGGACCCACCGCTCTTTCTTTCTTGAAAATTCTCCAGATCGCCGAGTCGTTGGTATGTTAATAAGGTCTTAATAAAAACGCCTTCTTCGCGATGGCACATAGCATGGCGCCTGGCGAGCTCAGACACGTAACACTCGAGTGTTTTGATATCAGCAGTGAATAGGACCTAGATGTTTCTTTTGCATAGAGGTATACTTTAATGGCGTGTTAGCCTGAGAACGAGGTAGACCTCGAGACTCAAAATAAGAGTCTGGACATGCAAGCGTGTAGATGAAGTAAAAAAAGTTATTATACTGCATAAAACGGATTATAATACACAGTAGAGTAATGAAAACATCAACTTTTCCGTAGCTTGTCATTTGGAAATTTGTTTGACCAACTTTTAACTTTAGTTTTAATAAATTCAAAGAATTTGTTCACAAGAATTCAGAAATTTCACAATATAACAAAGAATTGTAAATACTCAAAAGTATTTCCAAGAATTTGAAAGAATTTTTCAAGATTTTAGACTATTTATAATCATTTGAATAAATTTTCAATTTATTTTCATAATATGGAAGTATTTCGTAGAATTTTGAAGAATTAGACTGTTTTGGAGTATTTTTAAAAGGATTTTCAACAGATTGAAAAACAATTTTAGAAGAGATATTTTAAAATTTTCCTCAGAGAATTTTAACAGATTCCAAAGTTAAAATAACCGTCGACTCTAAAAGACAAAAAAAAAGAAGAAAGAAACATGAAACTTGACCGCCTCGAATTGTCCATGTGCGCATTTTTAAAATAGACAACAACGCGCCTTTACAGAATAACGTCCTATCACCTCCCAATCCCTAAGCAAATAAACTATAAATTCTTAAAAAATAATATTTAAATCTCCCAGTAATCTGGTCTATTCTTGCGCGATTATTTTGCAATTATTTTCCCGTTCACGAACAATTTAATTCACTTTCAATAAAAAAAAAGTATCACAAAGCGGAAGTCAAAAGTGCACATTACCAATGGCAGGAATCTTCGAAGACAAAAAGCGAAATAATTGAGGTAGCTTTTCCAGATGAGTATCTTAAGTACTATTAATTTTTAAGATAAAAGAAACCTCAGATTTTAAACTTTAGATGATGTTTGCGATTTTCGTAAATTCAACTATTATGATTATCCGGGGGGGGGGGGGGGTGTACACTTTTTATATTATAAATCATATTGCAATCAAACACTTTATTCGTACATTTGGTGGGAAATTCAAAAGTTAAACGAAAATAATTATATTTATGTAAAATTCTGGTGATTTTGAATTATTTTGAGGTATCCGAGGGAATTTTGAATTGATTTCAACAGTCTGAAAATAATTCAGTCTGCCGTGGCTCATGTAATGATGAGGCGGGGGATGATATCCAAAGGAACTTTAGAGTGGATAAAAATTTAAAAAATAAACTGATGACGATTCCCTTAACGCGCTATTCTAAGATTCTTAAAAGCATTTTAAATACATGGATTTTTCTCTAAAAAAACCTCTAATTTTTCAATTCAATTATACGGGAATTGGCTGGTGACCTTCTCAGCATAAAACACCATCCAATGGAAACTCTCGGTTTCCATTCTCTGCCCCACCCCATACCAGTAACAGAAGTTTTGGTGGGACTGACGTTACAACTAGACTCTCCACCATACGACGAATTACTACTTAACTTGGACATGATTTCGACTCGCAATACAAATTTCGCGCATAAAGGTGGTAGTTGGGTGTACAATCTGAACAATGAATAATACAACCAATAAAATAGCCTTGGAATGGACTGAAACTTTGATTGACGAAATGCATACACACGGTAAACGTAAAGGTCGAGTTTCAGGCGATGAATAGAGACTGGGTGTTTGGATTGCTAGAGGAGTGAACGATATTAAGGTAAGAGAACTACGAGAAACTATGCACGTAAGGAAACTAGATATTTTATGTGTACCTGAAACAAATTAAAAGGGTTGCGAAAGTAGAAACCTAGAAAATGGGCTGTTGAAAGGCGGTTTTTAAATATGGTCAGGAGTAGGGAGTGAATCACATGGTAGTCAAGAAGTCGGTTTAATTATGAATAAAAAAGCAAGGCAGCATCTCAAAGATCATGATTTTGTATCTCCCAGATTGTTGTGGGCTAGAAAGAAGGTAGGAATCAGAAGATTATTTATCATAGGGTGCTACGCCCCAGTTGATAGCGATCCGCGAGAAGTCAAACACGCCTTCTGGAACACTTTAAATGATACAATAAGTACTTACGATCAAGGTGAAAGAATAATTCTGGTAGGAGATATGAACGGATGGGTCGGCGTCCAACGTCAGGATACGGATGCAGAAACGGTGCTAGATAAGTTTGGGGATACAACAAGACAAAATTATAACGGGGAAAAATTAGTTAGCTTATGCTTATAAAAGGGCTTATTTATTACAAATACTTGGTTTAAACATAAAATGATCCACACGTACATTTGGTGTAAAGGAAACAACCGCAGTATAATTGACTCCGTTATTGCGGATGAAAGACTAAGAGAACTAGTAAAAGATACAAGAGTCATGAGGGGTTCCGAATGCAATACTGATCATTAATTTCTAGTCTCCAAAATAAACTTAGGGCGGGGATGGAGTAGAAAGAGAACAAAAAAAAGCGAAACAAACGTGAATCAAGATTGAAAATTGACAGAAACCGGAAGTGCGAATAGATTTTTGAGAATAAGATAAGAATAAGAACGCATAGATAAGGCAACGTGGGAGGCGCTTAGAAGCAATAAAGATATAGATAGCGCTTGGACTATGTTACGGGATATCATTGTTAAAACTACGACCAAAGTATGTGGTACGGCGGTTGTAGGAAAAAAATCTGACGATGCATCGTGGAATGATGAAATTGAGGCAGCCCTACAAGAAAAGAAAGAAGCGTACAAGAGAACGTTGAACATCACAGGTCTTAGCCATTAGGAGAGAAATAGACTTGAAAATGATTACAGACACAAAAAGAGGAAAGTTAAACGACTAGTCAAGGAAACTAAAGATAAAATCAGAACAGAAGAAGAGCAGAAAACACGAAACGACTTTGAAGGAACCATGAAACTAATATTTGAAAAGATGAAGGGAAGTAAAAGTACAGAGTTTGTCAGCATGAGAAACAGCAAAGGTGAAATGCTATATGATACAGACGGGATAGTAGACGCTTTGAAAGACTCTTTTAAAGAATTATTAGGAGGTGAAGATATAGGACAGCAGAACTGCGACATAGAACATAATGCATTAGAAAACCCAATTGAAAAAATCTGTGTCACTGAGGTTAGAGATATAATTAAGAACTTAACAACGGTAAGGCTGCTGGTGTATACAGTATTAGCGCTGAAATGCTTAAATACAGTGGCGAGTACATACATCACAGGTTGTGCTAATTGATAAATTCATGTATCGAGACTCAAAAATACTTGTAAGGTAGTGAAAATTACAGAAGAAAAGATATGGGAAGTCCAAAGTGGATTTATGCCAGGAAGATCATGTACAGATCAAATATTTAGCTCAAGACAGATCACAGAAAAAAGCTTGAGAGTAGGAAAGAAAGTTTTCTGTGCATTTGTTGACCTAGAAAAAGCGTTTGACAAGGTAAACAGAAGTAAACTTTGGGAAGTCCTTAAAGAGTACGGAGTCCATGGGTGGCTCCTACAAGCAATACAAACAATATATACAGGTAGTAAAGCGAGTGTAAGGGTTAATGGGAAACTGAGTGACTGGTTCGATATTATGCAGGGCGTTAAACAAGGATGCGTTATGTCCCCATGGCTATTTATCATATTCATGGATAAGTGTCTAAGAAGGGCCCTCTTCGACGAAGAAGGTGTAGATCGGAAAACAGTGCAGGTACGTGAGTTAGCTTTCGCAGATAACAAGATTGTTATGGCAGAATCAATCGAGGGCTTGCAAAGGATGTGGAATAAACTTAATACAAGCATGAAGAACATGGGCCTCAAAATTAACGTAAATAAAACAAAAATCATGGTGTTTGAAGGAAAAACTCAGAAAACAATGTGGAACATTGTCCTAAATGATGAGAGATTAGAACAAGTTGACAAGTACGTATATCTGCGTAGCCTATTTACTAGCGACGGAAAAATAGATGGAGAGTTAGATAGGCGCATAAATGAGGGCAAGACACTAGTTGACATATGGGAAAGAAATCAGTTAAGATGGTTCGGTCATGTTGAAAGAATGAAAGATGAGCGACTGACCAAACAAGTGTATAAAGGTAAAGTACATGGCAGAATGCCCAGAGGTAGACCGCCGAAAAGATTGGTTAGAATCTGTGAATGAGAAATTAATCTGAAGAGGCATAAGAAGCCATAGAAATACAAGAGCATGCATGAAAAAATGCATGGACGTGAAGGAAGCTAGAGTAGTATGCCAGGACAGAAAAGTGTGGCGACAAATAGTTTGTAAACAGAGTGGCAATAGGGTGAATGACGCCTAAAACAAAGACCTTGGATACTAATGGGCCCAAGTGGAGAACCACTCATAACAATTTTGTGAGGCTCTTCACTTGGGGTGATCGCTAGAGAGATTGATCAGCAACCTGAGTCGAAGCAGTTTTGCGGAACGAACGTGTAATTTAAATAAATAACACGAGAATTCTAGATCAATCTAAAAAATCTATACCCCTACCTCACATTACTCCTTTCCTCACCGAGCAAGTTACGCCTACCCCGAAAGGGAAATAGCTTAATGGTATAATAATACTAAAACAAAATTGAATCTATGAACTTCGAACGAATATGAAGTTAGACAGTTCCTGTCGAAAACTTTTATGATATTGAAATAAAATGGCTAGCAGGCATTATATACTGCTAAATGGTTCGGAATTCTTGAATGATGAATTTCCTTAGTAGAGAATAAACTATATTGGATTCCGGCCTCAGCGCACAAGTCACTTCGGCATCACTTCCCAAGCAGAAAATGTTATCCAACCTAGAAAGACATACCCGGCACTGCCATCAAGCTTAGTTGTTGCTTTTGCCTTTAAAGGAACCCAGGGTGACCTGCCTGATGAAAATGAAACTCCAGATGTCAAAATTGTTTATTCTAAGGAAAGTCCTACACGAGGATAAACTCAAGGTGTTTTTTGTCATCCGTGGAGTTATGATCTGGGTGCCATGTCTGAAAATATGCCTTCGGTAGGAAGATGCCCTGATTCGCCTCTTGTAAACTGACTTTGAATTTTAGATTTGGGAGAGATACCCATGAAAGTCTCTGAAAAGTACAGTGGCTTGCCCTGGAAAGTTGTAAAGTATCTAGTCTGGTAAACATCGGCAAACTTGTCATTTTCCTTTGAACGAAGTTATTTTTTTTCGAATTGTCGTTTTGTCTAATTTTTATATGTTTGACTGAAAATCTTTTATGACGAACATTTATTTGAATTGATTAATGTTCACTATAATAGATGAATATGCATGTTTTCCGGTTTTACAGCAATTTCAATCATTTCTAATGCATTTTTGCCATTTTTAGTGTTTCGTTTGTAAAAAAACTTCTAAAATGGCTCAGTTGTCCGTTTTCTAGACTCTAAATCTCTAAAAGCATAAGATTTTTCAGAAACTTACCTTTGTAGCAAAACACTGAGACCTCATACACGTCGTGGCCCTGCAGAAGTTTCCAGAGAGTTCCATCACGAATTTTAAGGGGAGGCAGGACTGAAATTTCAACCTATTGAAATTTAAATGATTCGAGAGTGGTAATTTTTGGTATAGCATTATGTTCAGACCATAAATACGTCATGCGGTAAAAAAATGTATAGAGAAGTTTAACAACGATTTTGAATTTTAAATTTTGCAATTATTCCAGATATCGAAAAATCAATGCGAAAGCTTGTTTTAAATCGATAAAGAAGCATACAGAAAATTGCCTATGAGAAATAAAATAAATTGTAGGAGGAGATCGACTTTGAAGGCTAAATTTCAATAATTTCTACCTAATAAACACTTGTCCCAAGGCCGAAGTTTTTCTGTACATATAATTTTTGACCAGTTTTCATAAGAAAAAAAAAAGAAAACATGTCGCCTCTTTTGTATGGATTTATATAATTTAAAAAAAGGGTTGAACAACCACCGCAGGGTCCCACTGAAAGCAACTGCCATCAAAAAATGACATTGGCTCGCAGTAGAACCGCGGTAAATCACACCCATGGCCACGTCTCACAACCGTGAGATGGGTGGTCACAAGGCACGATGAAATCAAAACGACAGACCGGCGAACCCCTCGTGTCCCTTGAGGACACGAAGCGACCCAAGGGTAAACGCTTTCTGCATCCATCTCGCAAGTGCCTTGGCATATTTTTGGCACGCAGGTATGGCTTTAAGGTTACGAACCAGTGATAGTTTCGCACCTTTGAGAGCACCTATCACAAGGAAAATTACTTGTACCGAATATTTCGGGTTCAGTCGTTGCAGCTCTCTTATAAGGTCTTGATACCTCTCCTTCTTTTCTTTCTCCTTGGCAGTGATGTATTCGGACGGAGCCGAGAATTCGATCACGAATATAGTTCGTTTCTCGAAGTCTTGATGAACGATGTCAGGCCTCAATTGGGAAACAGAGACTGCTCTCCGAAAATTGTAGTTCCAGAAAATTTGGCTGTTCTCGCTTTACTCAATTGACTCCATCTCCCTTGGAGCGTTCGACAGGGCAGGGTCGCAACCAAAACCGTAAGAGCGACAAAGATGGTCATAAAGTACTCTTAGGGCCGCATTATGTCTATAGATATACGTCGTTCCTGCGTGGGTCAGACACCCCGATAGTATGTGTTCTAGGTACTCAGCGTGTGCATGACACGCTCTGCACCTATCATTGGGAACTTCTTGACATAAAAGGCGGTAACGGTATGCTCAGGTGGAAATGACACCGTCCTGGCATGCGAAAATAAAACCCTCTGTACCTCAATTAAGCCCTGATGATCCGAGGAAAGCAAAAGTTTGCTCCTTCGACAAGGACTGTTTTTCTACATTTCTGTGAAAGTTTCCGTGCATTTTATTGTCGAGTAGCTCTTGGTAAAATTTTTAAACCTCTGCTTACTTTACTTCGGCTTTTAGAAGTGAAGCATCTACATAGAGTAATGCACTTCCCTCACTTCTGATGTTAAAATTCAGGCCAAGGGTCTCGGCCGCTTGCTCCGCGGCTTTGTAAAGGAACGCTTCTTCACCAAACATTTCGTAGTTCCTGACCATCTTTAGGAGAGGATCTCTGTCATTCGCAACGATGTAAGCTGTATATAGAACAATTCGGTTATGAAGACACTGGAGATTCAGAAGTCCGCGTCCGCCTTGACGGCGTGAAATGTATAATCGCGGAACTGACGAATTGATATGCAAGCTTTTATGCATATGCATGATCTTACGTGCGGTGACATCAAGGGCCTTGAGCTCGTTCTTCGTCCATTGAACCACCTCAAACGAGTAGGGTAGAACCGGGACGGCAAGCATGTTAGTAGTAGATACCTTGTTCAACGCCGACAGATTGGAAGATCAAATCTGTCGAAGAAGATGCTTGTATCTGCTTCGGAGAGACTCCTTCACTGATGTTATGTTACGTCCTGAATGCGGCTTTGAGGCACGCCCAGGTATGTATAGGTCTCTCCAGTATTAAGATGTCTAATAACACTTATATCCACAAGCTCAGGGTCCTTGGAAACGCCAGTAATCTTTTCTTTCTTCAGATTAATTTTGGCACACTTGTCCAAACCGAAGTCCATTCTAATCTCTCCTGTGTAATTCTTGACGACATTTATAGCAGTTTGAAGTTTGCTTTTACCAGAGGCATAGATCTTCAGGTCACCCATATAAAATACACGAGTGACCTTATGCTCGCGCTGATTAGTGTCGCCGCAAAGGTATCCAGAAGAATTTCGTAGTGCAAGAGATAGAGGCAGAAGTGTGATGCAAAAAAGGAAAGGGCTCATGGTATCACCCTGAAAGACGTCCCTTTGGAAGGGGACGTTCGTTGTCACACGATAATTTCTAGATGAGATAGTAAATCTAGTTTTCCAAAGAAGCATCAATCTCTCTATGCATCTCACTATGTGTGGATGCACCTTCAAGCTTTCCAACAGACAGATGATACGTCTATGAGAGGTTGAATCGAAAGCTCTCCGGTAGTCAATCCAGGCCATTGACAGGACGCGCTGATGGGCTGCAGCGTCTTTACAGACACACCTGTGAACCGGCAGGTTCTCTCGACAGCCAGCTACATCTTTTTTCGAGCAACGTTGTTCGTACATCTCTCGCCACACAGGCTCAATTCGTCGACCAATCCTTTTGTTTAGGACAGCTTTAAAGATCTTATACAGTATGTTCAAACAAGTTATTGGCCTATAATTCTCTGGGTTGGACAAGTTGCCTTTTTCCGGCAGAAGTATAGTGCGTCCTAACACCAGCCACTGCGGAATGGGCGTCTCCGACTTTAAATAAGAGGTGAATATGCGGGCCAAATGTTTGTGTATAAAAGTAAACTTCTTCCACCAGAAGTTCTTGATACAATCTGGTCCAGCAGCGGAAAAGTTCTTCGTGCCTTCAAGTGCTTTCTTCACCTGTTCGGTAGTGATTGATGGACATTCCTCATCAGATTTTATGATGTCACAAAACTCCTCGAAGCGGATTATATTGTCAGTATCTTCTTTGAACTCTAGTGTTTTCAAGATCTTGTATACCTCTCTCCAAAAAGTCTCTACCTCCTTGGGCTTGGGTGGATTTTTTACAGAAACAGGGAGATCGCTGAAGAGGCGCGATGGGTCAGCGAGAAACTGTTGATTCTCCCTGATCCATCTCTCCCTCTTCTATATTCTCCTCCTTGCGTCAGATAACAGCCGTATTTTCTCAACAATATGCTGCTTGATTTTCAGCAGCTTTGACTTGTTCAGTGTGTGATTCAAGATCCTTGGTTTTTGGGCGAATTTTCGAACCCTTTCCGTGAACGGTCTACCAGATGATATGTAGTCAATCACACATTGAACACGGTACGCATTCTGTCTTGCCCATCGAATCTTCTTGTTCAGTTGATGCAAGCGTCTTTTGGTCTTTTGATCCATCGTCGATTTTAGCCTTCGATTTGAATCAGCCAAAGCTCTTGCAGCACCATAAACTGAGCAATTGATGGTCCAGAGGTCGAACTCCTCAGATATATCTTGACGAAGGGGAGCATACATTTGAGTCAGATGTTGGGGCTTAGGAGGAACTTGCATGTTAATGTTCCTTCTTGTCCTGAAATCGCAATCATCTCTCAGAAGGTGCCTGCTTTCCGCGGTTGGTCTCAATGTCGCTTCCTCATCTTCGTCTGCAGCTTGATCAAGCAGCGGTTGGGGAAGCGCTCCGCATTAATATCCATTTTCTGGAGGTAGTCGGCTTGATTTCGCAAAGACTGATGCGAAACGTGCTGAAGCTCTGGGTGTTTCTGGCACCACAGAGTATGCATACGCGCCATAAAGCCTCGGTGAAAAGGGATAATGCTGGTATCGTAGCAGTCTAGCAATTCATCCTTGAGTTGATCCGTCCACTGAATGTGGGCGTTTCGCCGGTTCGTCGTCGTGTTTCCATCTAAATTATTTTCAGCACCCCAAACTCTAGGATGATCGGCATTGTTTGCCTACCTATTGTCGGGCCCTCTGCGCTTTCGATCGTTTTGAACCGCATCTACCACTTTTTGGTATTTGGTGGTGTCATTGTTGTTCCCACGAGCAGCTGGAGAAAGAGTGCGTCCATCCTTGTAGAGCCCCGCGTGCAAGGATAAGGCTGCATACTCTGAGAGGTCGCCCGGTATCCAAAAGTCACCGTTTAAGACACCTCACCTAGGTGCCATTCAGCTTTCGGCATGGTTGTTACGCCCTCGCTTGGGGGTTATTCCTTTGGGACCATCCCTGGACAATTGTCCGCGACTGCTTATTAATTATTGTAACCATATTCAGCAGAAACCCTTGGTACATGGACCCTCTATCCGCAAACGGAGGACGCGTTCGGTGGTTTTGTCATAAACCCTTGAGTTCTATTCCAAAGAAATCGAAATCGAAACCGAATAAATATATATATATATATATATATATATATATATATATGTGTGTGTGTGTGTGTGTGTGTGTTGGTGTGTGTGTGTGTGTTATTTTTTCAACCAAAGAAAACGTTTTTTATGACGCTTTTTACAGGCTCAGTTTATAAATACACACTATTTAGGAATTTATAGTCAACATATCTTTGTCAAGTGGTCTCTCCAAGTAGCGCTGTGCAAGCTCTGATTGGTGTATGCCGTACGTTGCATTCTTTGAAGAAATTGTGTAATTGGAATTGTAAGTTTAATTGTAATTGTAATTGCAATTGTACACATTAGAGATATAATTTCAGCAAGCCTGAGTTTTTGATAAAAGTTTTAGTATCACCTTTTGGAAGCAATCACATTTTTCTGATATTATTTTCTATGTATTTTATGTTGCTATGCATACGTTTTTTACTTATTTGCGAAAAAGTATACTTATCATTCCATCTTAGCTATACATTCAGACTAACAAGGCGATCGCTTGGAGTTCTTTAGAATGTACCAGCAAGTGATTTATTTTGTAGTAATTTTT
This sequence comes from Andricus curvator, assembly GCA_932195095.1. Lineage (NCBI taxonomy): Eukaryota > Metazoa > Arthropoda > Insecta > Hymenoptera > Cynipidae > Andricus > Andricus curvator. Next base: position 196,596 of record CAKNYM010050887.1, read on the forward strand.
AGGCAGACATACATCGAATGTTTTAAATTTCTTTTTTCTTCCTAATATTCTTTCCATTTTTTTATTTGCTTTCTCTTTTGTTTTTATTTTGCTTCGCTTTTCTCCTTTCCTTTTCCTATTTCTGCTGTTTCTTGCATTATTTCTTTTTTTCCCCTTCTATTGATTGTTTGTGCAACTTTATTTTTTTGACTACGATGCAATGTACACATTTTATGTTTGTGAAACAAGATTATTTTTGCAACACCCACCTCTAAAGTTGACGTTTTCATGCTTCTAAATTGTGCATAAAGGACTTTATTTGAGCAGACTGTGTGCGAATAATTCTCGCGCATGCGCAGTTTGAAGATGGCTTACTTTAGACACTGGTGAAAAATCTGCGCATGCGCACTTCTGAGATGAGGTACTTTAGACACTGGCGTAGGTAACTTTAAACACTGGTGTTGGTATCTTCTTGAAATAAATTTAGATTTAACTTGAACAAATGTTTTAATGATTGAAGTTTTGTTTTTAGGGTTTCGTAAACCCCCCCCCCCCCCTCCCCCGACAAAAGAGCATAAACGCCAACATTTTTTTAAATAATTTTTTTCCAAAAGATTTTTTTCAACAAATTTTTTTTTTAAACCATTTTTTTGCACAACATTTTTTTTCACAACATTTTTTTCCAACATTTTTTTGCACACAATTTTTTTTCAGAACATTTTTGTTTTCAAAAATTAGAGAAAAAAATTTTCAACCATTTTTTTTAAATTTTTTTTTCAAAAAAATTTCTTTTCTCCACTCTGTGCAATATAAAATTATTATTTTTCGTTACCTCCTCCTAACAACTTTTTCGGACGGGCGTTGCAAAAAATAGCGTGTGATACACGTGCGCATAGGTGATTGGCAACTCAATCACCTATTTTGCGCACTTGTATCACAAATAACTATTCTGTGAAAGTAAATGAAAGTGGTTGAGCTATTCAAGAAATCTTGTACATTGCTATAAAAAGAATGATCATGCTTCTTTTGAAAATAAGGTGGAGATACACTGAGAAACCCGTTAAGATTCAAAAGAAGTTCTATATAACGACTGAGGACGTAAATGTCGGCAATAGCAATTGTCAATAGGTATTAATTCGCGTATTTCTAAATCAGGTAGTATGTATGTTCTATATGTGAAAACAGGAGGTATGCAGGTATAGAACGGTATAGAATGGTTCACACTTTTTTCTACAGTCTGCCTTTGATGAATTATGTAAAGTCATTAGTTGTAGTTTTACTGATAAGGCTACACAAGTGTTTATGAAGGATAGTAGGTCCTTTATAAAGGAAATTTAGGAAAAAAATAAGAAACAACCGGAAAAAAGTACAACACAAGAAAAATAAAAACTAATAAAAGAGGGGGGGGGGGGATAACACAAGGAACAGAAGAAGTAGAAAAAGAAAAAGAAAGCGATGGAAAATAAAAAAAAAATTAGACAGAAATGAAAGAAAAATATATAAAATATTAAGAAAAATGAAGCAGAAAATAGGAAATTCCAAATATTTGATACATCTGTCTAAAAGCAATCTAAGCAATCGTCTTGTTAATCTAAATGTATAGCTAAGACGGAATGAATATTATATTTTGTCGCAAATAAGAAACAAAGAATATGCCTAGAAATATAAAATACATAGAAAGAATATCAAAAAAATACGATTGCTTCCAAAAGCTAATACTAAAAGTTTTACAAAAAATTCAGGACTGCTGAAATGATATCTCTAGTGTGTACATGTATACATACATACATTGATTAGCAGTTCGAACTCGAAAGTTCATTGCCTCACTACCCGATTCGGGTAGTGTTTTTAGGTGGATATTTACTACCAATGTGGGCCCACCACACCCACGACGGGCCAACAGCACGCATTATTCCTGACCGGTCACCCATCCAAGTACTAACCGCGCCCAACAATGCTTAACTTCAGTGATCTTACGAGAACTGTTGTTTCCAGCGTGGTATTGCCGTACATGTGAAACATACACTAATTAGATTCAATTATAACTGAGTTGTAAGAAGGCTCATAAAAAACGTTTTCTTTGATTGAAAAATATAATATATATAAATTCATAGGAAATGAGCGAATTTTTTTTTATATGGAAACTCGTGTAAAATTACATGTAGAGAAACATTTTCGACATGAAGACAGTAGCGTCGTATGCTAAACATCTTGCAACTTCACCTCGAACCGACCCTCAAACACGTCACACACTGAGGCAAATAGATATGCTCCTCAAAAATTAGGCACGCAATCAGAAAGAGAAATTTGGCTATTAGCGGGATTTCCGGTTTCACCGATTCGGCGATTAGCGGGTTTGTACTGTAACTCAGTTTCTAATTACGTGATTGAAATTTCTTACTATGTATGAACCATTTTCAATCATTTTCGCATGAGTAATTATAATAAGGAATAGTTATTATAGTATAATATATTTGTGTATATCAAATTTTAAACATTTTTAATTTCTTTAAACTCACTGGTAAACATTCCTGAATATTTTTTAAGAAGAAAATTAGAAACACAATATCGTTAAGTCAATCTGTGCAAAAATTCTATTCTTGAACAAAAAGACTCAGAAACATTATGCAACCAAAAATCAGTTATTTTGAAAAAACATATTCGAAAAGCTCAATATATGAAAAAGAATTGCATAGAAAGGCCTCATAGTTTTTTTTCGATCATTTCAGACAATTTTGAAAAAACAGGAATAATAAAAAATGAAATATTGAAAACTGTTCTGTGGTATGCTGGTGCGTGACTCAGAGTGCGAGTGCGAGGACTCCCTGTACATTCGACCCTGAATCTCGGAAAATCTTAATTTGGACATGTTCTTATTTTACACTTTCAATAGCAAAAAATCTGCCCACTGCACGGAAAATTTTTCATCGTATACGCGGCACGCTTCGCTCGCAAGTTTGAGCGCGCCCAAGGCGCGCGTCTGTTGGTTCTCGCGCTTCGCGCTCGATAATATATTTATCTGGCCCTACGCGCTCGGCCTTTGTACTTCCCCCAAATTTCTGCACAGACTTTTTCAAACTAAAGGTAAAAGCATCGACAACTGTAATTTGGTGATTGTGAATTCTCTTTTGTTAAAACTCCTTCGGCTTTAACGAACCTATACTCATCACTATCTCGTACTTCGCACTCGATTTTGTCCAAAATGCGAACTTTCCCACATTATATTCAACACTATTATATCAAATGTATATTACATTTATTTCTGTACCTCTGCCTGGAATTGCTCATCCAGATCTTACAAAATAAAGTACAAATTTTATTTATCATGATTACTTGTATATTTCTTCCTTATTTTGCATTACATTTTATCCTCAGCTACCCTGGAAATATATATCATTTCAGTAAATGTATATTATTACAATTCATAATATGCATTGGTTTCGAAACAGATGTATTTTCATTGTCTTGTTTTTATAATTGAAAAAAAGTGCGCTTTGTATGAAAACAAAAATTTTGTTATCATACATTTTATTGCACCTTGTATCGTTTTTCCATAAATTGAATTTTTTTCATTTTCAATGTTATTTTTTACCATTTGAACCGAAAATATGCATCCTAGCATAAAGTGGTTGTAAGAAAATGTGTAGATACAATTTAGGCGACAAATTTTGTTAATTAAGAAGTTATTGTAACTTGCGTCGTTTTTTCAAAAAGTTATTTTTTTTATTTCTAATGTATTCTTATAACAAAATTTTATAACAAATCTGTAGATCTTTTTTGGTTGAACAACTTTTTTTATTCATTTTTTTTATCTCTAGTGTCGTTTTTCCCAAAATTGAATTTCTTTATTCTTAGTCTTATTTTTTACGATGAAAAGAAAATCTACTTGTCCTATCTAAAATGATTAATAATAAATTTGTTGATCCTTCATGGGTGAACAACTTTAGTATATTAATTTTTTTTTCACCTTGAGTCGTTTGTTCAAAATTTTTTATTTTCTTATTTTTAATGTTTTTTACTAACAAAAAAACTACGTATTCAATTAAAAAGGGATTCATATCAAATTTGTAGATCTTTTTTGGGTGCACAATTTTTATTTTTTCATTTTTTGTCGTATCTTGCATAGTTGAACCGCAAAATGGAATTTTTTATTTTTCATTATTTTTTGCGCGATTAAACTTAAAATTTTGAATTTTTCGAAATAATTCAAAAATTTGTTATGATAATCTTGTGGGGTGTTCAAACAGCAACTTTGTTATTTTATTGACTTTTTTTCATATCGTTTTTTTAATTTTGTAAATGCTGTAACTCTAGTAATTTTCTTTTATCGAAAAAAGTAATTAGGATAATATGTGCATCTTTTTGAGTACAACGAATAGCCGTACATAAAATTATTAAATACTGCAAAAGTGGTCTCAAAAATTTTTTAAATGCTGTAACTTTCTGAATTTTCATCCAAAATGGCTGGCTAACAAACTTTACGTTCACTTTAGGACACTAAGAGAGTTACCAAAGGCCAATTCAATCGGTCAATTCTTTCTAAAGTAATCGTGCTAACAGACTTAAAATCTACAGACGAACATACGTACAGGCAGACTCATTTGCGATAATCTGTTTTTCGGGTTCAGAAGGTCTCAAAACGTCAAAATTCGATGAAATCGGAGGGGGGGGGGGGCAAATTTTACACAAATCTAATACGTTCTCTGATGAGAATGTAAAAAGTTAAGCTTTCGTTTGAGACTATTAAAAAATCAAAGATTCCTATATTGCCAAGAAAGTTAAATAAGCATACAGTCGTTCAGGCGTTGGTGTGGAAATCCCCGCCCCCGTTGGCAATCCTAAACTATTTCGTCAATAAGTACTGTTGGGTAGGCGAAGATATTTCCAGAATTTGAAGACAATCAAAGAATATGACTTTTAAAGTTGGGGGCAATTGAGGAATAATGCCCCAAAGGTAGTAAGTAGCATGGAATTTGTGCACTTGAAATGATTCGAGAACTTGAAAATTGCCGATGTTTCAAGCAAACTCAACTCGACATGAACCCAAAAAAGCTCAACCCTTAACTTTTATCAACGACTGAAATAAGTGCTGATGAGCAATAAAAGAACAAAATACGAAAGTGATGCATACAGGAAGATGCGCATCCATTTGAGAAGTGGCCACAATCGAACGTACGATGGGTATCTTGCGTCGAAAAGGAGCAAGGAGAGAGAGTTGAGTGGAACAAAGTGGATTTGAGTGGTCTCATCGGAAAGAAGAACGGGTGAACGGAAGTGTCGTTGCGGAAGAAAGAGGGATGGTATAAGAGCAATTGGTGAAGGAGCGCGCTTCGTACAATGCCGTTAAGTGCCACACGCTTACTGTTCTAGCGACGAGGAAGAAATGTTGTCCACGCGATTTGTGAAATTCACCTTAACTTTTCTTGAATTAAGAGCATTCTCGGCGTAAGTTTTACTACTTCTTCTGGAATCTTCTGCCAGCAGCCTCTTACAGAGCTTTTTAACTCATTGCCCTCACTGCACTGGCGATGAATTTAATTTATAAGAATTTATTCACTTCAAGAAGATAAACCACTTGGATTCAACTTTGTTGTACATTTAGTCTTACTTCCTGACGAGATAGCAGGTAAAGATGAATAAACAGCTTCTTAAATGGAAATTGAAAGATAATGAGCTTTACTTTCTCCCTCCATTAATAGATATAGTGAGAAATATGAACCAAAAATATTTTAAAACTGGTATAGGCTTTTAATTGAAATTTTAATTTTTAAATTAAATCTTTGTTGCTGCTGTGTAAATCTCGCGTATAATGCTTTGTCAGCTATATAGTAAAATCCAGTTCGAACTCTGTTCACGGCATTCGTTTATCAGTAGGAGACAATCCCATGCCTTGGAAAGTCGATTTCCAGCTACAAGAAGGAAAACGAGTGAAGTGTGTACCGTGAAAGTCATGTCTGTGACATTTCTATCACTTATTCCGACGATGCGTTGGAAATTCTTCTGTCTTCCATTTCAGTTTCTCCAGTCCCGTTACCTAATCAACCAATATCATTCTTAATTTTTGTCATCTTAAGGTACATAATTCGGTGTCGAAGGATAGAGCAGAAGTTACAATTAGTATGTAAACAAATTGAAAAAGTGCATAACGACTTCTTCCTATACAAGTTAAAATATTCAACTGAGATTGCAATACACTTCTTCGACTTTGCAGAACAATAATTCCATTAATTGCGCTTCGGAAAAAAATTCTTCCCATAACTATTGTCTTCACAAATCTACTAGGGTAAGTGTGGGTATTACTGTGAATGCTCTGATTATTGCGGTTTCAAAGATAAATAATGATTTAGAATGTTTTGAATGTATATAATGCTTTGAAACAATTCAGAAAATTATTATGTGATATATTTTTAATTATCATCAATAAATCAACTCCAGTTACTATGTTTTTAACTAATTTGTTGCAATTTGAATCTCGCATGCTTCCGATACACTGAGAAAAATGGATTATACCCGGTAATAAGAAATATGTTACCGGATATAATCTTGGACTATTAACTATGGGACAGCGATCCAGATTATTACAACTACAATCTATAACTATTAAGAAATAGATAATACAGGATAATATCTTGGATTATATTGAACTTTATAATCTAAGATAATAAAATCTATAATCCAAGATTTTTAAATCTAATATCCATATTAGAATCCTAGTCCATAAGATAACCTCAAATATACATAATAATTTTTGCAAACGTATTTATAAAACTATACAAAATTTTGATAGACGAGCTCGGAAGTAGAACTGGAAACAAATTTCATTTTTTTAAACACACAATAAGCAGGAAAGTGGCTATCATGAGACTACAAAAACGAAAGTAAAGAAGGCTAAGTTTCTGTACTTTTATACAAGTGGCAGTAATGTGTAATTAAAAGAAATATAAACTTACCTATTTTCTAAACCTAAATCACGTGTGAGTTAGCACTAATAATCATTTTATAACTTAATTATTACTTGCTTTAATGCGAACGGATGCATATGTCACGCGTCACGATGCGACGTATCATCTGAGACTACACAGACGCCTGGATATTTTAAAATCTGAGATGTTACAATTTAATGCCTGAAGATTATAAGAATTTAACATCTAGAGATTATATTTAGTAACATCTTCATATATTAGAAAAATATTATAGATTATACGCGCTGATATACTTTTCTATACGGTGTATTATTCTTTAATTCTAATATCCAGTTCGTATAATCAATTTTTCTCAGTGTACTGATAGTTTTACTGCTGCGATTTGTAGGCGGGTCATGAATACGTTCTAAAAAACTAATTCTAATTTCGTTTCGGGAAACAAAATATTTATAGCAATATTTTTTTTAGGCTTTGGCTAGTTGTCCCGAAAAATTGGGGGAGTTGGATAAGGCGATGGACTAGTCGTCCCGAAAATTCGGGACGACTAGCCAAGCTTATGAAAAATACTTCACTACTCATCCCGAATTTCGGGACGACGAGACACTCCGTTTTTTTTTAATAAAGAAAATATATAACATTTCTCAAAACGCATGCTAAAAGAAAAGAAATACGTATTTCTATATATTTTTTAACAAATCAGTATTAGGAACACGACTTGCCATGTTGCATGTTTTATTGCGGCTTTCCAGGCGCTTTATCATAACCTCAAAACTAACCTTACTTAGTCGCCAGTGATAATGCCTGTCAGTGTCTCAGTGTGTCTTTCACCTAAGCGATTTTAGTCCATGTGATCAAAAATATAAAACATAATTACAAGGTTTAAATTTCCTAAATTATTGGTGACTTCACTGAAAATAAAATAGCAGTATTACAAGCGTAGTAATTGGGTCACCGCAGTAGTTGACGCGCAGTGATTCATGCGGGTGACGGACAACTTTGCACGTAGCAACTTTGCACGTGCCCAACTGTGCACGTCGATGGTCGGACGGACAACTGTGCACGTCCATCTGTGCACGTCCAAGACCACAAGAGCCCATCTGTGCACGTCGAAATTTCGGCGTGCACAGTTGTCACTTGGACAACTGTGCACGTCTACATTTCGACGTGCACAGTTGTCCAAGTGCCATCTGTGCACGTGCACAGTTGTCCAAGTGACAACTGTGCACGTCGAAATTTAGACGTGCACAGTTGTCCAAGTACCATCTGTGCACGTGCACAGTTGTCCAAGTGACAACTGTGCACGTCGAAATTTAGACGTGCACAGATGGGCTCCTGTGGTCTTGGACGTGCACAGATGTCACTTTCCTAACTGTGCACGTACACAGATGTCCCTTGCCCAACTGTGCACGTGCACAGATGTCACTTGCCTAACTGTGCACGTGCACAGATGTCACTTGCCCAACTGTGCACGTTTATGTCCTTACGTAAGGGTTTATAGGAGGGTGATCCTTTATATCTACGCATAATAAATTTTTAATAATTAAAATTATTCAATCCCGGTGGAATGGAGCGTACTAACTTTTCTAAAGTTTGTTTCAAAATATTTTAAAGGCTATTTTTAAGAAAACATTCCTTCAAAATTATTATAAATATAAGAAAATCTTCCTTTAAATTTATTTTGCTTCCTCATAGAGAAAGCTTTGTAATAGTTACATTTTCGAAAAAAATTTAATTCATTTAATTTAACTTTCGTCAGTTGATAAATGTCTGATACAATGTTCTGAAGCATGTTAATTGCATTTCTTAGCACGTTTTTACTACTTTAAAAATTGTTTTTTATAGTTCAAACTTTTTCTCATTATCATAATTCACAGTTAATGCATGCAAACAGAATATTCCTTGACTCGAAAATTTTCCATTGTTCTATAATATTAATATATTTGATTGAGGATTAAGAAAATTTTAACCAGTTATAATATTGGAAAAATTGAGATTTACAATTTTATGAAAATAATCAATCCTTCTTCTTTAATGAAGCAAATTATCTATTCGACGAGGAAGCAGAGTGCTCATGATATGAGCCCCGTACATCATCACATAAACAACAGTAAAACTTTGATAAAAGTTATTGAAAATTTTTTTTCAACTTCACTTTTTGTTACATCATAAGAAAATACATCAAATGAATAAACGATTTTGTGAAATCAAAGACAGATAAGTAACTTGAAAAAAATAAAGACCTACCGAGTAGGCACGGTAGTTAGTAGTTAGACCCACTGGGAGACTCAAAGAAGCTTAATAAGATAAAAGTATTAGATAGTACATTTCGTGACTAATGCGGACTGACAGCCTTTTTGAAACGAGCGCAATGTTTTTGTAACGAGTCGTAGGTGAGGGCGTATAATTATACGTAGATATAAAAGACCACCCTCGTATCAACCCTCATGTACGAACATAAACGTGCACAGTTGGGCAAGTGACATCTGTGCACGTGCACAGATAGGCAAGTTCCATCTGTGCACGTGCACAGTTGGGCAAGGGACATCTGTGCACGTGCACAGTTGGGCAAGTGACAACTGTGCACGTGCACAGTTGGGCAAGTGACAACTGTGAACGTGTACAGTTGGACAAGTGACATCTGTGCACGTGCACAGTTAGGAAAGTGACATCTGTGCACGTCCAAGCCCACAGGAGCCCATCTGTGCACGTCGAAATTTCGGCGTGCACAGTTGTCACTTGGACAACTGTGCACGTCGAAATTTCAACGTGCACAGTTGTCCAAGTACCATCTGTGCACGTGCACAGTTGTCCAAGTGACGACTGTACACGTGCACAGTTGGCACGTGCACAGTTGTCACGTGCACAGTTGTCCATCTGGCCAACGACGTGCACAGTTGTCCGTCTGGCCATCGACGTGCACAGTTGGGCACGTGCAAAGTTGCTACGTGCAAAGTTGACCCCATCCCGATTCATGCAAACCCGCAGTAATATCTACATGGAACATTTTTTTTAGATTCGCATTTTTCACGTAAATCTAATTTCTTTTCACGTTCTAACGGCTGAATTCTATTAATTAAATACCAAATATTGCTTCACGAATTAATGCGTAACGAATTTCTCATTCAAACACTTGTTTTTTATCTTCAAAAATCGTCTTGATTTTTTTTCCGCAGTAGTACCCACACTTACCCTAATTAGTTCTCTTTTCCATCAAAAGAAACTTTTGCGTTCAAGCAAAACGTACGAGTCGTATATTGCTATCGCGATAAAGTGTATTCATGGATCCTAAAGTGCTGGTTATGATGACGAGCACACAATTTCAAACTTAAAGCACCGGCTCCTTGAAGAAGAAGACTGAACACTAAAAGTATGGTTCCAAAAGTCGATTGATTTCGCAATTGAAGCAGAACCCCCATATTGCCTGTTGCTAATGGGAATAAACGCCGCTCGAGCTTGACGTACGCCCAGTTCCAGAACTGGCTGCGTTGGAAACTTTTTCGCTTTACACAGTCAGTCAGCCTTGAAATCGCGTCCAGGCTAACTAGTACTATAGTGGACCCCAGGGATACACAACTTCGAGGATCGAATAACGCTGTCCTTCGATACGTACTACCCCTACTACATGGTATACACGTCCACTTTTTCCAGAAGGACTATGATAATAAAAAAGGTGTAAGTCCACCACATCGTTTCCAACCAACTTGTTTCAATGGACTGCCTCATAGGCCATACTTTTTAAACCAGTGTTTTTCGCATCATCCAGAAATTTATGTCAGACATCAGGAGATTTATTAGCAAATTCTTTTAATCATAATTTGACCTTGTGAGCCAATAAATTTTATTATATAAAAAATCTATACCCCCTACCGCACATTACTCCCTTCCTCACCGAGCAAGTCACGCCTACCCCGAAAGGGAAATGGCTTAATGGTATAATAATAATAATAATAATATTATGAAGCGTGCTTGAGAAATAAAAAAAAACTATAAATTGCTATTTCTGTTTTCTAATTAGCAACCATGTAGACATTCTTTTTATGTAAGTACACACACACACACACACATATATATATATATATATATATATATCAGAACTAATAGACATAAGAAGCCATAGAAACACAAGAGCTTGCATGAAAAAATGCATGGACGTGAAGGAAGCTAGAGTAGTATGCCAGTACAGAAAAGTGTGGCGACAAATAGTTTGTAAACAGAGTGGCAATAGAATGAATGACGCCTGAAACAAAGACCTGGGATACTAATGGGCCCAAGTGGGGAACTATACATAAAAATGTTGTGAGGCTCTTCACTTGCGGTGATCGCTAGAGAGATTGATCAGCAACCTGGGTCGGAGCAGTGTTGCGGAATAAACGTGTCATTTAAATAAATAACACGAGAATTCCAGATCAATCTAAAATATTTATACCTAACACCTATATACCTATCTACCTTATACCTACACGGAGAAAAATGGATGTTTGAACAAAACATCTAGATCTTCAGGGTTAACATATTTTATATTTAACTATAGGACAGCAATCTAGATGTTCAAAGTTAGAATCTGTAGATATTAAAAAAGTGAGATGTTACTCTCAAACATCCAAAATGTTCAACCTGAAATATCCGAAATATTACATGTATGGTTATGTCAACTAACGGCTGTAAATATTTGAGGAATTTACTTATTTCTGAGCATTTAAGGAATTAATTGATAACTTATTTGTGAATTTAAAACTAAACTTGAATTTTCGTACATGAACGAAAAACAGATACAGGGTATGAAATGCCGATCAGATAATACATTCAGTCTAGCTGAGGTTATGTTTAATATTTTTAATTCAAAATAAAAAATAAAAACGGGGTAAGTAAGCTGAGAACGAATAATATGTAATCTGCATTTAAAATTCTATCTATTTGAGGTTACTTAAACTCATATTTTATTATAAATTCACAAACATTTTGTCAAATCACGTGTCAGATGTTCAAAGGTGTTCGAGTCAATATAACCTCAAACTTAAGAACATT
>CAKNYM010050887.1:213522-231048 GCA_932195095.1 Andricus curvator
ATCTTACCCTTTAAACATCTACATTTAAACATCCATTTTTCTCCGTGTATATACCTACATACCTTACACCTATATACCTATTTAACATATACCTATCTACTTTATACCTATACACCCATATACACACTACCTTTCTCCAACCGAGCAAGTCACGCCTACCCCGAAAGGGAAATGGCTTAATGGTATAATAATAATGATTTTGTGATCGAATATAAAGCTTTGAGCAAACGAAAAATCTTATAACTGATAAGAGGTAAAGTTAGAGTTTGGATCAGCTAAGTATCTGAATTAGGAACAAAATGACTGGTAAGACGAAACTGTACATCAATCTCTTTAAAGAAAATGGTGTTCTCTAACGTCATACATGAAATTTTGGAAAATGAAAGAAAATAAATTATTATTTTATTTTATTATTTTTATGTAAAAATACAAACAAACTTTGCACGGAACATATAGTAGTGGGTTGATATATTTTCTTCCATTTTCGGACACCAGCCTCACATTTTTCAAGATGGACTTAATTTTTTGTGAAAATTTTTTGGAAATTTTTGTGTCTGAAGGAAAATACAGATACACGTTTTATTATAACGTGTACTAGCAGTAAATATACGCGCGCAAATTGCCCGTTCACTTCTCTACATTTTTATTTCCCAACATTAAAAATAATTAATTAATTAAAATAATGAATTAAGAATATAAACAATGTAAAAATCCATTATTACCCCATTTTTAAATATTTTTAAAATATTTTTAGAACAATAATAATTGTGATGTTAATTTTTTGTCTACTGATCTAAAATCAATATTTTTTGAATATTGATTTTTTGAATTGTGAAAAAAATGCTAGAATTAAAAATGTTAGAGAAATCTTAGAGCATCAGACCGGCAATCTGAAAGACCTGGAGTTCGAATCCCAGCGGAGCCAGAGAGCATTTTTTTCACAAATAAAAAAATCAATATTCAGAAAATATTTATTTCAGACCAGTAGACAAAAAAATGAACCTCACAATTATTAACGTAATTAACTGGTCAAGAACCTTAACATGAAAAATTAAAAATTTTATAACAATGATTAATAATTTCTAATTTGGAATTGAAAGCGTTTGAAATTTAAAAAAAAAAAATATGTAGAACTATTTTGCACAATTTAATTAGAAAAAAGAGTTGAATTGTATAATTTCTAATTTGAAGCGCTAAAAATAAAACAATTTTATTTTTAATTGATGAATCACGAAATTAAATGATTTCAGATTAAAATTTCGAAAATGGGACCATTTCACAAAGTTAAAAATTGAATATTTTACGATTCGAAGTGTGGAAATTGGATCATTTAAAATTCAAGGGAATTGAAGCTATGTAATTTTTAATTAAAAGGGTTCAAAAGTAAATTATTGAGAATTGAAAACTTTTAAATTTGAATAATTTTATATTCCAAAGAATAAATATTTGACAATTTTAAATTAAAAACTAAATTGAATCTTTCAAAATCAAAGATTCTGAAATTTTAAATTGTTATCTTATAAGAAAATTATAATTTAATATTAAGGCTGATTAGACCAATTTTTCTAAAATCGAAAAATGAATTATTCTGAGAAAAAATGTTCAAAATCAATATTAATTTTTAATGGGAATCATTGAAAATGAAAAAATTTCTACTCCATGTGCTGAAACTTAAACGAACGCAAACTTTATTTAAAACTGAAAAAATTTTAGTCACCAAAAGTTGTAATATTAAAACTTTTTTACACTTAAGCCCTTTAAAATTTTAATTATTTGAAGTAAATTGAAATGACCTAAAAATTATTAATTTTTAAACTGTTAATTATACTTTCACAAATTCAACCAATTCAATTTTAATTGCAAAATTAAAACTTGTGAGAGGGAAAAATTAAGAATGTCGCGTTCAACATGAAAATTCAGAATTCTAAAATTGCATCCATTTAAAACAATCAAAATTATTCAATTACTGAGGTATCAATTTCAGTTATTTTGATTTTGATCTATTTTGACTTTAAACACAATTTTTAATTTTTTAATTTCATATCGTTTTATTTTAAACACTTCTTTTAGAATTATTATTCATTCTTGAAATTTATCAATCGCATACTTTTTAATTTTAAATTATTTATTTGTTTAAATCTTCAAATAAAAATCAGACATTTTTAATCTTTTCAATTGTTAATTACTTTATATTTACATCTAAAATTATTATATTCGAAACTGACTATCAAGGCTTTTAATATGAAATTTTGAAATATTTATTTCTAAATTGACCTGACATTTTTAATTTGAAACTACAATATTGTGAAATTAAAAAATCAAAGTAATAGGAACTATTAGCAACATTGTCAATCATGGAAATTTTCACATTCTATCTACTCCCCTATACATTCTTCTCCCTTTCCTAGTTTACCCCAAAAGGGATATGGTTTAATAGTTTAATGGTATAATAATTTAAAAAAACCATTGAAATAGCTCAATTAAGGAAAAAAGGTGGCCTAGCACCGCTAGGCCCCGCTGGGCCTCGACTACACCACTGAATAAGACGATACAAAAGGCGAAGGGTAAAAAAGATACTGAACGCGAGTGAAAGTAGTTGAAGGGGGGGAATCGGCGCGCGGCAGTCGCGTGGCTCCCACGGGCCAGTCTCAAGGATGAGCAGTAAGCAGTCGAGGACTCTGACCGGATCTTCTATAAATATAGCACTTTCCTCGCCTTGATGAAATACTATTTTCGTTATAGATAGAATATGTTTTTGAAGCATATTTCATATTAGCATAAACGGTTTTTTTAATTGTCCAGAAATAAGCTCATTTTTTATCATTTGGGCCGTTTTCGGTTTATTTTGTCAATTTCTTATTTCTCATTATGACATTATTATTAAATGTTAGGGATGTGAAAAATTGGTGCGGTTCTGTTCCGGTCGAGTTCAGGAGTTGACATGCAGATCCGCATTCAGCCCGAAAACTGTATAATTATAATTGTTATTACTTTTATAATTCCATTATAATTAGTCTAAAAAGTGGTCCAGTTTGAAGAAAATTTATGATAACGCATTCGCTTCGAAATTACGCCTGCGTTTAATTTAGTTTTAACTTTGAATGTCAATTACATTTTAAATCTCGCGTTTCGCGCTCGATCATATATTTATCTCGCGCTTCACGCTCGATAATGTATTTACCTCGCGCTGCGCGCTCGGTGATTGTGAATTCTCTTTCGTTAAAGCTCCTGCGGCTTTAACGAATACATTCTCATCACGTACCTCGGGCTTCACACTCCATTTTGTCCAAAATGCGAACTTTTCTACATTATATGTTCAACATTATTGTATCAAATATATTATAACCTTTATTTATGTACGTCGGCCTGTGATTTCTTATTTAGATATTGCAAAAAGAAGTACAAATTGTATTTATCATGATTACTTTACTATTTGTTCCTGATTTTGTATTCAATTTGATCGCCAGCTACCGTGAAAATTTTATATCATTTCAATGAATGTATATTTTTACAATTCATAATATGCATTGTTATTAAGAACAGACGTATTCTCCTTGTCTTGTTTTTATAATTGAAAAAAATTGCGCATCCTATAAAAAAAAACAATTTTGTTACTATGCATTTTATTGCAACTTGTATCGTTTTTCCATAAATTTAATTTGTTTATGTTCAATGTTATTTTTTACGATTTGAACCAAAAATATGCA
The DNA here is from genome assembly GCA_932195095.1 of Andricus curvator. NCBI lineage: Eukaryota > Metazoa > Arthropoda > Insecta > Hymenoptera > Cynipidae > Andricus > Andricus curvator. Next base: position 217,230 of record CAKNYM010050887.1, read on the forward strand.
TCCTAGCATAAAGTGGTTCTAAGAAAATTTGTAAATTTAATTTAGGCGAAAAATTGTGTTAGATAAAATGTTATTGTAGCGTGTATCGTTTTTTCCAAAAAGTTTATTTTTTTTATTTTTAATGTATTTTTATAACAAAAGTTTATAACAAAAGTTTATAACAAATTTGTAGATCTTTTTTAGTTGAACAACTTTTGTCTCGCCGTCTTTTTTCGTACCTTGCGTCGTTTTTCCAAATTTTTTTTATTGTTAATGTTATTTTTCACGACTGAAACAAAAATTACGCATCCTATAAAAAAATGATTAATAAAAAATTTGTAGCCCTTTTCTGCGTGAACAAAAATAGCTGGCTAACGAACTTGACCTTCATTTTAGGACACTTATAGAGTATACCAAAGCCCAATCCAATAAATTAATTCTTTTGAAAGTTAGCGTGCTAACAAACTAAAAATCTACAGACTAACAGACAGACATTTTGTAAGAACCTGTTTTTTCGGTTCAGGGGGTCTCGAAACGTGGACATTTGACAAAAACGGGGGGGGGGGGGTCGAATTTTACACAAATCTAATACCTTCTCATTATACATAGGATGAGAATGGAAGAATGATTCAGTATCGAAAAAAATTAGGTAAGACACTTTAGTTGTAGGTCAAAAATATGTATTTTATTTATTACTCTCCGAGGCAACACTATCCACCGTGACCCCCTTTTCAGATTTTTTGGCGAAATTAATCCCCCCTTGACCCTTTTTGGAATGCCACACTTCATTTTTCACTTGTCTTAAATTCATGCTGGTCCAAATCCGATTGGTTCCATAGCTTGTAGAAATCGGGCGTGAGAGGGTAAACTTGAACAGAACCAAAGGCTGCTATGCCTGGCCACAGGTAACGAGGCGGTCCGATCAATAGGCGCCCGAGCCTAATTGCCAAATTAGGAATGGAAGCACCGAAAAATGCCTCACCCAGGCAGTTGAGGTCGAACGTAATTACTTTATTCCTATAAATACAAGTGGAAGTTTTCTTCATCTGAAAGCCTCTAGTCCGTCTTTCTATCGTCTTATTAACTTAATAATGAAAGAGCGTAAGTGTTTCGTAATTGGTCGAGGAATTACATTTGCAACTAAAAACAACGCAATACTAATGATAAAAAGTTTTTCAAAAACAGAGTGTCTATTACTTTAGTAATATGCTTTTGATATTCAACAAAAAATAATTTTATTTTATTTTATTTATTTTATTTTATTTTATTTGTTTATTAGTCGAAATCGAGCATATTTATTCTGATAAGTCTCAGGGCGATGTTCCATCGCGAACAATTTTGTGTGATGGTGAGTACAAAATTTCCGATAAGAAACCTAATTTTTTTTGGCATTTATTCAAAGTTCTTGTGCAATCATCTCGGAAACTACTTCAGCTATGGCAAATTTTTTACGGCTATATTCGCTGAGACCCACAGATTCTGATTGAATAAATAAAAAATAACTAATATAGAAATTGCAAATTTTTCATTCATTACTCTCAATCCTTCGCATGCTTAACTGCCTCATTTCTAAGTCCAAAAAGGTTCGTATTGAGACAAGTTTACGCCGACTTGAAATCACCCTGCTAAGACCATAAAAGTGAGACATTATTTGTGGTCGTCCGCATGAAGAGAGCCCTTATGACCGGTATGGAGTTACACAAGAACTTCAATATAAGGCCGACTGATTTAGTTCTTCCAAGAACTGCTGGTCCACGCAGTTTCTCAGCGCACAAGCAGTGTCAATAATGCGTCGCCACCACGCACCATTCGTCCAACGACGAATTTAGTGCCACGGCCACTGCGAGGTAACTCCCGAAACTAGCCTAATATTGGAGTTATTTTGTACGTATAGGCATAGGGGCATGAGCCGGATGAATTCCCGGCATTTTTGGACTAAAGAAAACTCTTTAAATGGAAAAAAGAGTCACCGGGGCATGTTTGGAGTTGGAACTTCGAAAAATCGTTTTTCGAGAAAAGCGCATCTAAAGTTGGCGACTGCCATAAGCACACGTGTTACACTTTTTCTAAGAACATGAAATATACGTACTTCCGGTTTCTTTAGAGACATGAATATAGTGCCAATAGATTCAGTATGGACCCCAGCATCATTACTCACTCAAACCCGAAAACAATAATTTTAACCTCAACTTCGTAAAACGTGAATATCTCCTAAACTAGAATTGGCCATAAGGGCCCTTTTCATGTGGACGCCCACTCTCTAAATTTCTTGGAGTGAGATGCCGCTCCAATGGTGTTAATCGTTGCTCCAACTTGAAGCCAGAAGTGAGCTTATCCCTTTGGAGTGCAAGTGGAGCGTGACTTTTCGTCGAAGCGAAGAGGAACTCTCGGACTTGGAGCAGCGGGTCACTCCAAATGGGGCGACTGGTCGCTCCAAAGGGAGTGAATGCCGACACCATTGGAGCGATCGTGTCTGTTCAACCAAGAGTGAGTTGCGTGACTCCAATGGATGGAGTCACAAAACTGACACCGTTGGAGCGAAATTTCCAGTACAGTAAGGAGTTAAATTTCGCTCTTATGGGCTCACTTAATTATTTTAAAAGGGATGAAAGTGAATCGTATAAAAACATTAATTTCCTTAAATTATTGTTTATTTAATATATAAATGTGATTCGATAAATATATAATATAAAAAAATCGCTGAATTCAACTCAAATCTTACAAAAATTAGAGAGTAAATAAACATTGCAATTAATTCAAAAGTATTTTCACAAATATTAAAGTTTTCCTAAATTTAACGAACAGATTTCACAGATTTTAACGAGACATCAAATGTGCACATTTGATGTCTCGTCTCATTTTTGAAACGCAGTCAGATATTACCATCTTCAAGTCGAACTCAAGACGAAATCAAGTCGAAACCAAGTCGAAGCATTTTTATTTGAGTGGTTATATTTTTTTACACTTACCATGGTTCATAGTCGATCATAATGTCTTTTTTCTCACTTTTCTTTTCCAATATAAATTTTACCCGAATAAAAGTATAATATTAGGGCAATTTTCAGTAACCCTTAGATATTACGTTCTAGTTATTTATTGATGTTTGATGATAGGATTGAGATTAATTGACTACACGGAGAAACTTTTTGTTATAAAATATGATATTTCAATATTTTAATTAATTACGAATGTGAATATTAAACTGTGAATTTACTTAGTTTATTGGAATATAATAATAAATTATTAAGTAATTGTATTTATACCAAGAGAAAGTTTCTATGATCCCTAGAAAAGACTGTGAAGTTTACAGAAAACAATAGTAAAGACATTCTTTCTATGTTCATTTTACGTATTTGTAATTTTTCCCGTAGAAAATAGGAAAAACTGCCATGGTCGGAAGAGCAAAATGAAAGTAAATTCGCATTCACTGTTTTATATATTATATTACAGATGCACCCATTATACATTTTATACATTGAACATACAATTAGATCTTAATATTTTATTCTAAGCTTAAATAGAAAAAATCGTGTTGGAAGAAAGCAACGCTGGCGGGAATCGAACACGGGTCTCCGGGACAACGGAACGGAGACTTTTTTCTGCGATAAAACAAATTATGAGATTTAGGAATTTGATCATCCTCATAAACCCTGGCGCATACGACGTCATTCGCCACTGTACTTCCTATTTTAAATGGGAGTTTTCGCAAAGCAGTACATTCAAGCGTTTTCCCTCTCTTTGCACCTTCCCATTGAGTTTGGTGGTTTTTCTAACCTATTTTGAAACTTATTTTTTTGTTAAATGCTAGTTAACGTAACTACGTTTTTATTAATTAATTTGTGAATATCACTTTTTCCCAACTTCAATTTGCTATCGAAAATATTAGTCTCTCCAACTCTAAATGGCAATTGTTAAGTTTGCAGTATATTTATAATTGATATGAAAAAAGTATTTTTTCGTATCGCTGTGCCAATTAATACTATTTTCTCGACTATATCCTAGATTGCCATCGAACTCTTGTGAAATAATATATTATAATGCCAAATTTTACAACCAATAGTTTCTCCGTGTATGAGATACGTTTACCTGTAAAAAAATACATCGGACAATAGTTTTTAGGCCTAAACTTGTAATACAGGCGGAAAATTCACCTTTGATACATGCGAAATGTCATTGTAATAAAGAGTCCATTTTACAATTTTACACACTTTAAAACGTTTTGTATATTTTAAAAGGTGAAATTTTGGAAATCACGTGTTTATTATCTGGTATCGAAGGTAAATTCATGTGAATCTTTGAAAGGACTGCAAGATAAGAAATACCTTTTCTTCGAAATGTCTTTTATATCTCATTCTGCAGGTGGCAGAAAAAAAATGTTTAGTACAAGATCGTAGATGTTAGTAGCATGTCACATTTACAAGGAGTCATCATTATTTACAGCCTTTCTCATTAGAGGAAAATCTTAACTCCACATTTATCGTGGATGGGTAGAAACATGAATGGAACGAAGAATCGATTTTATATTCATATGAAACCAGTGTTATGGAAAGTGGGTAAAATGAAAAAGGGATAATGATTACTCCATTATAGATGATTAAAATCTATTTCATGTGGAAAAATACAAAAAGGAAGTGAAAAAAAAGTTGATACAAATGTGAATTTTGAGAATAGGTCATTGGAAATGTGAGAAAGGGTTGATAAAAGGATATCAGGATCTGGATGTCTTCTCAGTAGGCCCTATGAGAAATGACATATCCTGGCTCTTCGGTGCTCCTCACTTTCGCTCACACAGCAAATAGAAGTTCATTTTATAATAAACCTGAAAATTTTTACGCTGTGGAAAATTTAGTTTACTCTTTTGGGCAGTTAAAACTGAAACGACAACATATCTTTAATTTAGCAGTTAAGAGTACATACATTTGAATCCTTGTGTACCTTTATTATAAACCTGTGTACCGTGAAGGTATCTACCTACATATACATATATTATTATATGTATATATATATTATATACGTTACGCTCATTTACTTGAAAAATTGCAACCCTTAAATTAATTTATTTTATTCTTTTATTTCACCTTTCTACATGATTTACTTTTTCACGAGGGGCAATTCACTCTCCAGTAAACTCTAAAAAAGTCGAATATTTGCGACTATTTAAAATTATTCCTTATTCTTAGATAAGTTATTAGAGTATTCACGTTATAAATACCGTAAATAGCATAACGCGTGTCAGCGATGCGACGCGACGTTTTGACTAGTGGACTCGTCGATACTTGCTCCTTATTTTTCTTATTATATCCTAATCCATTGCAACTCGCTTCTCACTGTTTTGTGAAATTAAACTAAATAATAAATAATAATAAAAATAATATTAAATATAATATAATATTAGAATATATATATATTATTATTATATATATTATATTATAATATTATAATATTGAATAATATTATTTGGAAATTGGGACCTTATTTTTTATATTTCCTTAATGCCTTGTTATTCTACTTATTCGAATAAATTTCCGTATATTTCAAATTCTTATTTTAAGTTAAACATTGACACTCGAGAGTGAATCGCCCCTCGCTTTTTTAGTTACAGTAAAATATATTGTTGTTTATTTCATGTTATTGCACTATGATGCTTTGTCTTCTTGAACATGTCTTTTGCCAATAAATAGTTAATCTACGTATCTCGGTAAGTACATACCTACGCGATCATACGTGAGTCTCGCGCATTATGTAAAGTAAGTATTATACGCCTCGTACTGGTAGATTTAGTTTGAAGGAAGGCAAGATAGGGGATTCTGCGTGGGTGGTCAATGGGCTTTTCTACCCGCGCGCCGTCATTTATTCCGATACATATGTACATATGCGATTTTTTCAATATATTTTTATGCAGATAAAATATTTTATTTATAGCGTAGTTTAACAAATTATTAATCCTCAACAGTAAAATAATTAGCTCCAAATCTTCCAAATACAATTTGTTTTACGTCGACGGTATTCTAAAGAATTTTCTGTAAGAAAAATCCTTGCAAAAGTCTTGGGCTACAATGTTTATATAATTAAAGGTCAAATGTAAATATGCAATAATGGGAAAATCTTTCGCCTGAGAGTGGATAGGCCCCTGGCCGCTCGGATTTAACTGACATTCAGGGGTATCCCTGCTCTCCACGAAAAGATTTTACATCCCCATATTGTATCCAGGCCGCTTAGTTAAAGAAATCGTTTTATAGGAATATCTTGAGCTTTTCGTATTGTTGACAAAAATTTACTTAAGTATGGTAATACAAATCCAAAGGTCTACCCGAATCACAATTGAAAGGGGCCAAATTACAAAAAAATGTTCAAAAGACGATTGTGGCTACAATTGTCAACCCATTTCAAAGTTTGAAGAAAAAAATAACGCAGTGTCTCGTCGTCCCGAAATTCGGCATGACTAGGGCAATATTTTTCATAAGCTTGGCTAGTCGTCCCGAATTTTCGGGTGGAGGTGGGAAGGCATCCCCGTGATTGGCCATAGAAATAATGTTGGTGAAACACCTACCCCTTTTCCAACGTCTCGTGGGGGAGGGAAGGCACCCCTGTGATTGGACACATAAATAATATTGGTCCAACCCCCCTAATTTTTCGGGACGACTATCTGTTTCAAAAATCCTGGCCCCTCTACAAATCATTGTATAAGTCAATGAAAAAAAATCGCTTAAAAAAAGGAAAAACATCTTGTCAATCCTCATTTCATTATGAATAAGTACAACATCATTTGATTGCGATGCGCCTGTAAGTTTCGATGCAAATTCGCAGTGAAGTTGAAAAAACGTGGTTAAAAGCACCTTTCATAACTTGGTCAACTTTCGACCGTTGCATTTCGTGGAAAAATGCATGAATTTATTGACAAAAAATCGAGTAGTTAGCTTGAAGTTTTATTTATGAGCACGTTTTCGAAAAATTCAAAAATATTTATAACTTTGGTGTCGGCAGTAAATAAAAGGGAAGGATGCTAACTCAGCTTCCAATCAAGCTGGAGGGCTCTACTGAGGTTTAAAATTTTTCAAAAAAATCAGCAAATGCAATGGTAGATTTTTTAATACAGTCGATTACATCATTAACACGCTATTGCATATTATTTTTTTCTGTCCTTTTTCTACGGTAGTCGACCACAATTGAAATCGATACGTTGAAGGGGTATCGGTTCACTATTGTCAAAGGCGGTTGACCCACGCGGCACATGCCACCAGATGTACGAAAGTTGAAGAAAAAAAGGATCACTTTATGAGACGAAGAATCAAGCAGGACATCGATACACTGGAACCAGCTGAGAGTATCATCGACTTCTTTTGTGCCTCCAGTTCCAAAAAAAGCCGAAAAAAATAATATGCAATAGCGTGTTATTGATGTAATTAACTGTATTAAAAAACCTATCATTGCATTTGTTGATTTTTTTGAAAAATGTCAAGCCTCACTAGAGCCTTCCAGCTTGATTAGGAGCTGAGTTAGCATCCTTCGCTTTTATTTACTGCCGATACCAAAGTTATAAATATTTTTGAATTTTTCGAAAACGTACTCATAACTAAAACTTCAAGCTAACTACTCGATTTTTTGCGAAAAAATGCATGCATTTTTTCACGAAATGCAACGGTCGAAAGTTGACCAAGTTATAAAAGGTGCTTTAAACCACGTTTTTTCACCTTCACTGCGAATTCGCATCGAAACTAATGGGCCCATCGCAATCAAATGATATTGTACTTTTTCGTAATGAAATGAAGATTGATAAAATGTTTTTTCTTTTTTTAAGCGATTTTTTTTTATTGAGTTATTCAATGATTTGTAGAGGGGCCAGGATTTTTTAAACAGATAGTAGACACAGCCAAAAAATAATGAAGCTTACTAAAATCTTAACAGATCTCTTGGACGCGATTTTCAAACATGTAAATTTTGTTTGATTTAAACTCAAAGTATTAAAAAATCGTAATTTTTGTGGTACGGATGCATAAATAACACTTAAGTTATTCAAAATGGGTGATATTAATGTGCAGTCGATAAGTAAACATTCGCAAAATACAAGTTGGTAATGTATTATTATGTTTTCACTTTATTCACGATGACAATGACAATCCACCTACTTATCTATATACGGAAATAATTTTAAGGTTAGATTACTACTCTCGTGTACCTTTAATGAACAAATTGAATTAAAATCCAAAACGTTATAGTCAAATCTGCAATTACCGGTTTTACTTACCCAAGCATTTAAACGCAATAAGCCATTCCACTAACCTACACCAGGGCTCTCCAGAAGGCAGCCATTGGCTGCAAAGACTGCTAGTGGCAGCCGCGAGACTAGGTCAAACAGACCCTCATTAATTTTCGTCGAACTTGTCCTTAGACTCGTCCCTAATCCTTCATGGTGAATTACAGTTTGAACTGAAAAAATGAAATGTATTGAGAATTGAAGTAGAAAAAATCAGACCCTTCGATATGAACAATGAGCCGCACCGAGCCGTGACCGTAATGACCGTAACGACCGTAACCCTTTTCAGGATTCCTGGAAACCGAAGAAAAAAATGACAGAAAAACTTCGTGGCAGTCAAAACCTGCTAAAAGTGGTGAGCCCTGACCTACACTGTTAAAAATGTTTGCAATTTTAATATGCATTTAATATACATTTGTATATAAAATCAAAAAACTCGGTATATGAAATCGCCATTAAGAGGCTGCATATTAAATTTGGAATACATTTCACGTATATTGATCAATTGTTAGAAAAATCAGATTATTCCACTTTACACAAATTAAAAATAATTTGGCCAGTAATTTTCAATTCTTAAGAATAAAGTATAATATTTTTTTTCCAGTTAAACATAAATTACGCTGGGTTTGAAGTGTGAAAGTTCAGTTAAGCGAATAATCAAGAAACTTAACCTAAAAGCAGCGGTACTTACGTTAAAAATCTGATATTCGCAGTGAATTTTGAAGAAAATTCCACCCGTACGTTGCACTTTAATTATAAATAACAAGTTAGTCAATGCATTTTAGGTCTTTGCATTTGTTTTACATATTTGACAAGATTTGAGGGCAAAGATCAGAGACCGTGGTATGTCACACCAGACATCACCGAGGACATCCTTTCTCAAGGAACCTGTCTTCCCCGAAAATCACTCCACAAAGGCTATGTCATACCGGGGAAAGTGCATAGTAAATTAAATTTCTCAAGGGAAAAACACACAACACTATAGAATAGATTATGAAAAAGACAGAATGGATTCAATCTTCGAATCTATTTCGCTATATAGTCACGCTTCCATATTTCAAGCTGTAGCACAATTTCAGGTTGCAGAAACGGTGGGATTTCATTTGTGGAGTCGTAATTTTTCTCAATTCCATAAGGGACGCCAGCGAGGAAAGATGACCGGACGTTATTAGATAGTTAAGTGGTTCAAAGAGGCGAGGAAGACCCAACGAAAGAGAATAGGCAAAAGGAAAGCCTGAAATGTTGATGATCAATATCGTTTGACCCTTCCCTCTATTTTCTATAATTTATAACTACAAACAATCAAATATCCCTTCTCAACTTTGATACTTCTAAGGCTGCTTATCTCGGAAGACAAAAACAATCGAATTGAAACAAATGTTTCATTTTTTATTTTTATTAGAAAAACAATTGAAAAAATTGGAAAAAAGGGGAAAAAGATTGTCACCTTGCAAGATCACTTGAAAAATAGTCATAAAGTGTCAGTTAGGAAAAACAGTTTTCCGACTATTGTAGGCCAATTCCGACCCAACTATGCACATTAGCATTAGGGTGATACTCATTCTGGGAATTTTGAATTTTCAAGCTCCGCTACCTGCCCTTTCAAGTTCGTAAGGATGCTTGAAATAAAGATGCCTACCAATTTGTTGTTCAATCAGACAATATTTATGAACTTATCCAGTAGCATCCCCTTAATATTTCCCGTGGAAAAAGGAGAAAAATATCAAGAAGAGAAAGCAGTAATTTCTTAGGAATTGCTTTAAAACTGCAGGATAATGAACAATGAATATGCACTTTGTTTCACTGTGTTGAAATACATCCGTTATTAAGTCGCTCAAGTGCACATACCTCTGTGTATTTGAGAACAATCTTGGAAGAGGGAAGCGTACAAAACGCGATGTAATACAAGGAGTCGTACAAATCTCATTAAGCCAAATAACCTTGTTTATCTTGAGCAGCGTCAGACGATTCATAAGATTATATTTGCAGGTTGTTCCAGCCAAGGTAAAGCTTGTAAATGTAAAATGAAACTTAATTTAATAAATGCGTGTATGAGTCTAATGAATCTTCATATATTTCATATATTTTATAGAAAACTAAAAATATTTGAAGTACTACTTCATTAAAATCCTATACACTTTCAAAAGTTATAGAAAGGCGCCGTTCATAAAATTACCTCATGAATAATTATGGTTTTGGATTCTAGGATGAGGGCTAAGCTAAAAAACTAAAACTAAAAGTAAACCAGTAAAATCTCACTGTTTTCCAGTGAAAATTCACTGGTTTCATTAGCCAGAAGTGTAGTGCCGGCAATCAGTGAGATTTCACTGGTTCATTGGTTCATCAGTAGTCAGTCGTACGCGTTGTCAATCGTCAGGTTAGGTAAGACACTTATCATTGATTACTTTTGTGCTAAGCTTTTCATTGTCTTTAAAACAGCACTTTATCCTCATAGTAATGAATGAGGAGCGGGCTACAATATACGGTTTAATACACTACCGGTCAAAATTGTGCGCCCACTCACGAAAATTGCATTAAAATCAAGCTTGTAACTTGATTTTTCAGAAACTGACTAACTCTGCAAAAAATTAAGTTGGAAAGTTTTTCAAAAAACTATCAGAAAGCTTATTAAAATTCGCCTCGATTTAGCGCTGCTTGAGGTATTTTTGATAAATGAAGTCCGAGATAGCATATGATAAAGATCGACCTATTTTACGTTTTTGGCCAATTTTCGATTCTCAACTTGCACTTTCTGCATGCTTCAGGGAAGTCAATGTAAAAAATTGAAACTTCGCTCAATTGAAGTGCGGAATCTTCTCTTTCCAATGAAACCAATAACATAATCAAATATTTGCTGATTCTCGAATTATCATAAAAAACGTAGAAGCGTGTCCAAGACGAAAAGCGGTCCGTCGAGTGGAAACCAGTATTTTTTGTCTCTTATTTCCCATGCAGTTAACAGCTCGACTGCCGCTCGACTGACCGTTTTTCTTCTTGGACACGCTTCTATATTTTCTATGACAATTTGAGAACCAGTAAATATTTTATTATGTTCTATGTCTCATTTTAAAAAGGGAATTTCAGACTTTAATTTAGCGAAGTTTCGAGTTTCTACACTCACCTCCCTAAAGCATGCAGAGAGTGGAATTTTAGAATCGACAATGGGACAAAAACGGAAAATAGTTCGGTCTTTCTTACATGATATCTCAGCGCATATTAATGTATACTTAATTTTTTGCAGAGTTAGTTCGTTTCTGAAACAAGCTTATCTGTGATCTAATTATTATAATGCCCCAAATATTTGTAAGAACACAACAAATTTTGCATAATAAAGTTCGTTTTCAACAGTTTTAAGTAACACATGAACTCGCGGAATGTAATGACGCGACACGTGCGGATGGCTGGATGTTCATGACTTGCCTGCGTATAACGCTATATCACTGTTTGAATCTATCATATTGGCATCACTGATGTACTTTAGTAACTGTTTTTAGTTGAGTCACTTACTGGTTCACCAAGTCAAAAGCAGAAAATGACTGTTTCACTAATGATAAATCAAAGTACTGATTAAACCAGTGCCTATTTCACTGATTCATTTTAGGAAAGAGGGCGTAGATGAACCAAGATTTTTGTTCAGTATAATAATGTTGATAGTGTTCCAGTCAAAATTAAAGGTATAGGAGCTGCTATGCGCCAGTATATACAGTTTTCATAGAATAGTATATAATTGTACATCGCGATACACAGGTGCATTACCTATGTCTCCCAAAAGACGCACACGACATTTCGTCCAATTACCGAAAACAGGAATGCAGCTTTGGAGCCAGTTTTTACTGGCTTATACTATAATAGACTCTGGCAGACAGTTTGGTAGGTGATTTGCTAGATTCGTTCAGATTAGATTCGTTGGAGATTCCTCAGTAGATTCCGGATTAAAAACAGGCTTGTCTTAGAAAGTCATTAACTCTGCAAAAAGTTCAATTAGAAAGATATTAAATAAACCATTAGAAGTTTAGTAATAAAAAGAAACTTTGCTAGATTATATTCTGCAATCTCTTCTACAAAATAGGATCAAGAATATAATAAAATATTTACTGGTTCTCGAATTATCATAACAAATTTGGAAGCGTGCACAAGACAAAAATCGATTGGTCGAGCGGCAATCGAGCTTCCATCTTTTGTTAGCACATGGGAAATAAGACGCCCCTGAAGTTGCATATATCTATTGAGTTTGAACTTTTATAATCAAATATAAAGAAACTAAGCGTCCTATCAAAAGCCCGTAAATGACTTTGCATTCATCTCCAAAATATCTAATTGCGACTTTTTTTGACCATTTTTTGAACAATTGAATTATTATTTTTATTATTTCACAATTTGCAAAGCATTAGAAACAAATCAAAGGTCCGATCAAAAACCGAAAACAACTTTCGATTCGTATAGGAAATATCTAAATGGGCCTTTTTTGTTTCTTTTTTTACCATTTTTTTAATTTGTTTCAAGTTCTACAATGCTTATAACCAAACGTATTAATTGCACACCAACTTTGAGTATTTAATCAAAATCCTTATGTAAAGATCTCTAAGAGAATTTAGTATTTTCTATTCAAAATAATTGTTTGAGCAAATAAAATGTTAATTATTTTTTTTATCTTTCTACCACAATTTCCAAATTTCTGCAATCATACGTTGCTATAGCAGACCTTGTAGACACAAAACTGTACTTTTTAAACTTGCAAACTGACAAAACACTGTTGTAAACGATTATTCTATGTAATTCAACGTCAACGATCAGTACTAGTAAGTCGTATAATCGCTTACATAAATACCATCCTTCTGAGGTTCCTATGAAATGACAGGTAGTCAGGTACATACTAATATTATGAACAAAACAGGGGTTCCGAATTACATATAAGTTCATAAGTTGGCCACCTATCTCAATTGGCCGCATTTTGATGAAACCGTGGCAAGCCAACATTGACAGCTTTTACTATATATATATATATATATATATATATATATATATATATATATATATAGTAAAAGCTGTCAATGTTGGCTTGCCACGGTTTCATCAAAATGCGGCCAATTGAGATAGGTGGCCAACTTATGAACTTATATGTAATTCGGAACCCCTGTTTTGTTCATAATATTAGTATGTACCTGACTACCTGTCATTTCATAGGAACCTCAGAAGGATGGTATTTATGTAAGCGATTATACGACTTACTAGTACTGATCGTTGACGTTGAATTACATAGAATAATCGTTTACAACAGTGTTTTGTCAGTTTGCAAGTTTAAAAAGTACAGTTTTGTGTCTACAAGGTCTGCTATAGCAACGTATGATTGCAGAAATTTGGAAATTGTGGTAGAAAGATAAAAAAAATAATTAACATTTTATTTGCTCAAACAATTATTTTGAATAGAAAATACTAAATTCTCTTAGAGATCTTTACATAAGGATTTTGATTAAATACTCAAAGTTGGTGTGCAATTAATACGTTTGGTTATAAGCATTGTAGAACTTGAAACAAATTAAGTCAGGAAACACGAAGAAGTGGGAAAAGGGGCGTTTCTGTACAAAT